>JASANB010002065.1:0-10777 GCA_030248155.1 Sabatieria punctata | reverse complement strand
TCTGTCTTCTATGCCTAACAGAGCACCGATTTTACTGATTTCAGTGCCATTCTGACCGAATCCAGTGTCCATTTCTGTTTCGCTCAAGGACGTCTTTCATTGGCCTCATCAAGCCATTTACGGGACCTGCATTCCAGCACATGAAACAAAAACCAACGCAGGGGTCGTCTGTAAAACACATATCTACAACCATACGTCGTCACAAGGATGCGTTATTGGACATTTTTAGCCTGGACGTTGTACGTGACAGCAGATTTTTAGCTGCTTTACTTCTCACACTTTCCGAATAGCACAGTCACCTATTTCCAAAGTTTGGTTTTCAATTTGATTGACTCTAAAAGGATCCAGAAAGCAACTTATCACGCATGCGCTTTCAATACGCGCTTGGAATTATTGCTTCAGTAAATCTCAGACAGCCAATCTCGCGACAGCCCCCGTATGCGTCAGTACCTTCAAAATCGGGATTGTTTGCGCCTGTGCTCCTCAGAGAACCCACGCCGTAAGACTGAAGAACAGGCGCGCGCGCGATGCCGTCGCAAATCAATAGCTCCGCCCCCTCTATCGATTGGCTAACAAGTTTCTCGCACATGGCGAGAAAATTTTCTCGCCGTTTAGGTGGCCAACTTCTCGCGCGCGAGAAAGTGTTCTGGTTGTCGGGAAAATTTTCGCGACACCCAAAGGAAAAGCTCCTATTGGAGTAGGTGGGTTACAAAGGGGTATACACATCGAAAAAACTATGTTTTTTTGTGTATGGTAAATGTGTATGTGTTTACACAAACAACAGTAGTTTAAAGTCAGGGAGTCAAGGAAAAGTCAGGGAATCAGGGAATTTGGGGTCCGGTCAGGGAAAAATTTAATAGCAGTAAAGTCATCTCTGGGCCAAAGGGCCCAGTCAGAGCTTTACACGCCATCCTTTAGAAAATAGGCCATCTGAGTCAAAAATTTCAATTTGTAGTAGTTGCGGAAGGTCAGAAGTTCTGACTGTACAGCTCAAAATTTTACCCTCAGAAAACCGTTTAAATGCATTTTTCAGAGCCAATTTTTAAAAACTTCTCACTCCTTGTTAGAATGTTCTCACTCTGATTGGTCAGGGAGTTTTGCTTTGAAAAAGCCATACGAACTCTGTAAAAGAATCGAGTCAATGAGGCCCTCGCATGACAGGACCGAATGTTTTGAGTTTTCGTGCTGGGACCCTAACCGGGAAGACTTGTCATCGGTAAGAAGTGCGCCAAATTCAAATCACTCAAGTACTGGCACCTTCTACTGAACCTACTGTAAATCGTCTTCAGCCTCCAGGTCACCTCTGCCATTTGCTGCCTTCCAGATCGCACCAGAACCACTTCGATCATCCAGCCCACCCCTCACGATTCGCATCTCAAGGATCTTCGCCGAAGTGCTATCCCGAGAATCGGCCGATTCGGAGTGGAAGAAGGTGAAGCTGCCGATTTTCCTTCAGCTTACCATTGTTTTAAGTCTTCTAGCTTCTGTACTTCTTCGACATGCTCTCTCCTTCCCGAACACCACTTCCATCCACTACAAATCGCCCCGCCGAAGTACTATCCCAAGAATCGGCCGATCCAGAGTGGAAGAAGGTGAAGCTGCCGATTTTCCTCCATCTTACCATTGTTTTAAGTCTTCTAGCTTCTGTACTTCTTTGACATGGTCTCTCCTTCCAGACACACCACTTCCATCCACTTCAAATCGCCCCGCCGAAGTACTATCCCGAGAATCGGCCGATTCAGAGTGGAAGAAGGTGAAGCTGCCGATTTTCCTCCATCTTACCATTGTTTTAAGTCTTCTAGCTTCTGTACTTCTTTGACATGCGCTCTCCTTCCAGACACACCACTTCCATCCACTTCAAATCGCCCCACCGAAGTACTATCCCGAGAATCGGCCGATTCAGAGTGGAAGAAGGTGAAGCTGCCGATTTTCCTCCATCTTACCATTGTTTTAAGTCTTCTAGCTTCTGTACTTCTTTGACATGGTCTCTCCTTCCAGACACACCACTTCAAATCTCCCCGCCGAAGTACTATCCCGAGAATCGGCCGATTTGGAGTGGAAGAAGGTGAAACTGCCGATTTTCCTTCATCTTACCATTGTTTTAAGTCTTGAAGCTTCCGTACTTATTTTACATGCTCTCTCCTTCCAGACTCACCGCTTCCATCCACTACAAATAGCCCCGCCGAAGTACTATCCCGAGAATCGGCTGATTCGGAGTGGAAGAAGGTGAAACTGCCGATTTTCTTTCGTCTTACCATTGTTTTAAGTCTTGTAGCTTCTATACTCTCACATCCGGACTTCTCTTTAAGAGACTTTTAATTTAAGTATAAAAACGCCTATGTTAAGAAGCAGTGTTATAAACTAATAAAATTGCATCAAATATGCTTACTGCAGCATCCGATCCAATCGGGACCATCATATTCAGACTTAGCTAAGCGAGAGCTTTTGATTGAGTACCTACATGCCTATGTTACGACGTAGCGTTAAAAAGTTAGAAAATTTGCATAAAAAATTTGCATATTCAAAATGTCAATATGCAAATTTTTGAACTTTTTAATGCTGCGTTGTAACATAGGCATGCAGGTACTCAATCAAAAGCTCTCGCTTAGCTAAGTCTGAATATGATGGTCCCGATTGGATCGGATACTGTAGTAAGCATATTTGATGTAAATTTTCTAACTTTGTAACGCTGCTTCCTAGCCTAGGCGTTACTATACTTTTGCATAAAATTTGCATACTACTGTATTCAAACCAGTCGGGACGATCATAGTCGGTCTTGGCTAAAGGAGAGCTTTCGTTTAAGTTCAATAACGCCAATGTTAGGAGGCAGCGTTAAAAAGTTAGAAAATTTCCATAAAATTTGCGTATTAGAGCATCGATCACCGGGAATCCAATATTCAGACGTATTCAATGAGAGCTTTTGATTGAGTACCTACATGTCTATGTTACAACGCAGCGTTAAAAAGTTCAAAAATTTGCATATTGACATTTTGAATATGCAAATTTTTTATGCAAATTTTCTAACTTTTTAACGCTGCGTCGTAACATAGGCATGTAGGTACTCAATCAAAAGCTCTCGCTTAGCCAAGTCTGAATATGATGGTCCCGATTGGATCGGATGCTGCAGTAAGCATATTTGATGCAAATTTTCTAACTTTGTAACACTGCTTCCTAACATAGGCGTTTTTATACTTAAATTAAAAGCCTCTTAAAAAAAGCCCGCACATGAGAGTACAGAACCTAGAAGACTAAAAGAATGGTAAGATGAAGGAAAATCGGCAGCTTCACCTTCTTCCACTCTGAATCGGCCGATTCTTGGGATAGTACTTCGGCGGGGCGATTTGAAGTGGATGGAAGTGGTGTGTCTGGAAGGAGAGCGCATGTCAAAGAAGTACAGAAGCTAGAATAGTTAAAACAATGGCAAGATGAAGGAAAATCGGCAGCTTCACCTTCTTCCACTCCAAATCGGCCGATTCTCGGGGTAGTACTTCGGCGGGGCGATTTGAAGTGGATGGAAGTGGTGTGTCTGGAAGGAGAGACCATGTCAAAGAAGTGCAGAAGCTAGAAGACTTAAAACAATGGTAAGATGGAGGAAAATCGGCAGCTTCACCTTCTTCCACTCTGAATCGGCCGATTCTCGGGATTGTACTTCGGCGGGGCGATTTGTAGTGGATGGAAGTGGTGTCCGGGAAGGAGAGAGCATGTCGAAGAAGTACAGAAGCTAGAAGACTTAAAACAATGGTAAGCTGAAGGAAAATCGGCAGCTTCACCTTCTTCCACTCCAAATCGGCCGATTCTCGGGATAGTACTTCGGCGAAGATCGATGAGATGCGAATCGTGAGGGGCGGGCTGGATGATCGAAGTGGTTCTGGTACGATCTGGAAGGCAGCAAATGGCAGAGGTGACCTGGAGGCTCCAGGGATCAGTCCTTGGTCCTCTTTTGTTCAACATATTCATCAACGATCTGTCATCTGTTGTTCGGCACTCCAGTATCTGCATGTTTGCTGATGACACACAGTTGCGTGTCAGTTACAAGCCATCAGCCATTAGAGAAGCTTACGCCGCACTACAACAAGACCTAAATGCAGTTTCTGAGTGGTGTTCGATGAACGGTCTCAGGCTGCAACCTTGTAAGTGTGAAACGGTGGTGATTGGCACAACGCAAAACCGAAACCAGCTCAACCAAATCCCTGAATTGCTGTTGTGTGGACAACGGCTGCAGTTGGTCCAACAAATAAAGAATCTCGGGATTGTTTTCGATCAAGCCCTTAACTTCCGCACACACCTGCAAGACACAACGAAAAGCTGCAAACAACAACTGATTGCTTTGAGCCGGGTCAAAAAGTGTCTGCCTCGAAAGGTGTTGGCCAGAACGATCGAGTCAACTGTGTTTTCGAAAATCTACTATGCAGCGGCCGTAATTCAAGCAGCACCTCTCTCCTATATCAACGAAAGTCTGCTTACTGTGGTGAATTTCGGCGCAAAACTGGTGTCTGGGTTGCGCAAGTTCGATTATGCGACAGCTGCCAGGCGAGAACTGAAATGGCACAAACCAGACATTGTTCTGAAGTGTAGAACTCAGGCACTGGCCTACAAACTATTTCTGGAACAGAGCCCACTTGCTCAATGAAGAATGGAAATGGCCCGCCGGTCAAACAGACTGAACCGATTTCCAAAACTCGAACTGCCAAATTTTCGAACCATCACAGCCAAAAGAGCATTTGCCTACAGAGGCCCCTCTCTTATCAATGATGCTGTTGAATGTCTTGGACTGGATCTAAATCATCCTGTTAGTTTTCGCAAATTTACGGGTTTGCTAAAAAGTTACTATGACAACAGTCTTGGCTAGTCTTGAGTTGTACTGTATGTAGTACGTGTTTGTTGTTGTTGTGTGTGCTTGTATGTATGTACGTCTTTTTTTTATGTGTTTGTGTATGTTGTGAACGTAGCCTACGGGCTTGACTGGTTCTACTGCCATATCGTTCACAATAAAAATGATTCTGATTCTGAAATGATTCTGAAGACGATTTAGGTTCAGTAGAAGGTGCCAGTACTTGAGTGATTTGAATTTGGCGCACTTCTTACCGATGACAAGTCTTCCCGGTTAGGGTCCCAGCACGAAAACTCATAACATTCGGTCCTGTCATGCGAGGGCCTCATTGGTGCTATACCCTTATAAACACTTAATAAGATAGGTCACTGTTGTCATTTAGCATTTGAAAAATTGGAAAGCACTGACTTGAGCAGTAGCTACCTTCTCTAATCCCTTCATCTTAAAGTAAAATTGAGAAAATCTAAGCCAACCAATGGCTTCAAATCGAGACTACATGTCCATGTAAGTACTGTACTTCAAAACAATGGATGGGTGTACAAATCAAAAGCGCACATTCACATCCCATAATAATCAAGTCTGAGTCTCCATGTACTGTCTGTACAGTACATTCACCATCAACAAAGTAGCCCCGCATTTTGTCACTGCTCGTTAGCTCTCCATACTGTACACTAGGAGGCCTTTTAAAGCTACAGTACAATGGAAAGATTTCTCTTAGCAACCTCATTTATTGAAACGATTTTTAGCCGAAAATTTATTATCAAGTACCGACCGTTGTACCAGAACATAACGAAAAGCATGCATCGGAGAAAAGGTTTAAGTAAAGGTTTATTACAAAGCAGATGAACACGGGACAGACCAGTAAAAAACCCATAAAGGGCCACATCAGTGTTGTGCCGGTTGAATTTAGTTAGTTATTTACTAAGTAAAATCATTAGTTAGTTAGTTAGTTACTAACTTTTACTAACTAAACTCAGATTTCGCTTAACTAAACTCAACTCAAACTAAACTCATTTTCAGAAAATTACTAAGTAAAAAATCGAGTTACTTAGTTATGAGTTTAGTAACATTCAGTTTAGTTATAGTGTTAAAAGATAGGTGCTTCGGCCACAGGTATCTAGTTGCTAGTGAAAATTCTCAAAAAGTCTGGGGTCTCATTCAGGTTCTGTTTGATAGAAAGGTGTCTCGCAAAGAGGGCACGAGGTTTCACTTGTTTTAAACACAGATGCTTGTAACAAAAACAGAATACTGCTTGGCATTCGTAATATTTTATGTATACTGTACGCAAAGGTAGAGCTCATTCGCTTAACGGGTTTGGGGATTAAGCCAGGTCGGAGGGATTGTGCCCAAACGGAGGGAGGATTGAGTACTAAAAATCGCAAAGAAACTGCTAATGTGTGCTCAGTCAGGCACAACTAACAGTCGCTGTTTTACAAGCAATAATTGTAAATAAAATTTAAAAATTGGGACAAAAATTGCCCTCCAGAAAAATCGGATGGGAAGTCCTCTTGAGGTTCCTATCTGGAGGTTGCCCTTTGCTTGGGGCCACCTTCGAAACCGCCCTGTTACTGTACATTACATGTACTACTGTATGAAGAACTGTACATGTAACAGGTCATCCGTTGAAGGGGGGTTGGGGGTCTGGCGCCGGCCGGGTCTGTCTGCGCCCAAATTTTGGGAGGGAGGTGGACACTAACAAATGCTCAAAAATTTAAAAAATATAACTTTTCAGCTAAAACTCGTCAAAAATCGCTAATTTGGGCTGAAATGCAGCTAAAAAGTGCTGTTTTACGGGCGGTTTTGGCAATTTTTGTGTCCGAAATTGCAAAAAAATCGCAAAAATTTGCTCAAAAAATTACTTGCCAGAAAATCGGGGGGGGGGGGTCGGAAAGATCGTCTCGGCGAGGAGATGTCCCTATCGGCGGGGTTCTGGCCTAAGTCGGGTGGAGGCAGACCTCACAGACCCCCTGTTGCATGTATGTATGTACTGTATGTACATCCACCCATTTTTCCAATGAGTGACAATAAGCGCCTAAATTTAGATAAATGATAAGGTCCAAAACTATTTGTTTTGTCGTCATATTTCTATATTTGCATTGTTCCTGTCCTGATATGCAGCTTTTTGATAAACTAAACGGTCATATTTCGAAATTTTTGTAGAAAATAATGAATGAACTGTCATTTTGTGAATATTCTGACCCTAACAGGTCTACAGAGCTAATACTAATCGGTTTAAATGCATTAATGGCCTAATTTCTACTAGTATATTTTAACTAAACTCATAACTAAGTAACTCGATAATTTTTGGTTAACTTACTAAACTCGGAGAGCGAATTTAGTTACTAACTTTTACTTACTAAATTCAAATTTGAAAAGGTGTAACTAACTTTTACTAACTAAATTCAGAAAATTTTCGTTCGGCACAACACTGGGCCACATACGAGGCAATCACCCAGGACGAACCGCTACTATGGTGCATTGCACGGCAGGCAGACTTGATACCAGTACACCACAGACACAGACAAAGAAGAAGGCATGATTATAGAACTTTAGGATTGGGACCCATCGTGACATCGTGCCGTACACATAAATCTCGTGCGAAAGCCCAATGGGTCAGATTGAAATTCCCTACCTCCCACTATGACTTAAACCGCTTTTATTGCCTGATCTCTATACAAAACTGTTGTGGTTTTCAGGTTGTTGTTATTATGGTTATAATAAAGTAAACAATGATTTACTTGTTTTCCTTGCACCTATCGCCGAGGGGAAAGTAGAAAGAAGAAGTAGAGCAAGCAGGAACATCATAGCAGGTACGTCGGTTGGTTGGTACCAGGCTAGCTGTCGGGCGAATTGAGAGAATGTCCCATGGCTACGCCTGGACAGAGTAAGCTGGTAATTAGGATAATTGGACATATTAACACAATGGCGCAGTGTATTGCTGACGGACCGTCACCAATTGCTAATGCTATCCGGCCCCAGCAGCGCGCTAATTCGGTGGTCGATGACCAGCTAATTAATTGACATTAGCTGAGGCCGGCTGGTGCGGACGAGGGTTGTTTATTAACCACTTGATGCAGTGCAGACCAGGAGCAAAAGCTCCTCACTTGTCCCCAAGAGTCGGGGAAGCCTGGAGCCCCTTGTCTTCCTACAGTATTCAGGCTTCAAAATACAGTATACCTCCCTTGTCCCCCGCGGAGTGTGTTTCGGGGACATGTTTTCGTTGTCCCGCGGGACAACTTCTTGTGTGGCGTGGACACTCAGTAAGTAAATGAGTTTATTGGGAACTAGCAGGTTTACAGGCCTACAGACGTACACTCACATACACTGACACAGAGCGGCCGGTCGGCACTGTCGCAGTTTAGGGATCTTTTCAAAGTTTGGCTATAATCTTCCACTTTGGTATACTAGTTTACAAGAACTGTCTGCAAACTATTTTACTTTGGCTGACTTTTGGCTACTAGTTTACTTTAGATGACTAATTCATCTGTTTTACTTCAGCTGCCTTTTTGCCGGCGCCCTCCGATTTCTTCGCAACCGAATTCGACGCCCAGCCGTGGGAACTGCCGCGAAGCCCACCTAGTTTACTACAGGTGACTTATTGCTTCTGTTTAACTTTAGATGACTAATCGACCTGTTTTACTTTAGCTGCTTCTTTATCGACGCCCGGCTGAGGGAAACTGTCAAATAATTTACGGTCCATCCCGACTGCTAGTGTAGTTTGGCTGACTTTTCATACTATTTTATTTCAGGTGACTTTTGACACTAGTGTACTTTAGGTGACTTATTGTCGAAACTCCATTATGGGTCGAACGTTACCGCCTCCGGGGCAGCTCGACATACCCTCACTGGGCGATTGTCTGTTATCCGTACCTTTTTGACCCGTGGCAAAGCAATAATTTCAGAACCATTCATAGTAAACCACAACAAAGATGCATACAGGGATTCGGTTACGTCCATTTCGGACCTGGGAACCTCAGGAACACTCGAACACAGGTTCAGTTTCATACAAAGTGTCCTCGTGGCTTCGGCACTACGAACGCCGCCGATTATGATGTCAAGAGACTCAATGGCAATGGTCTGACACGAAGCTTTGAACAGCTTTAGTTTTTCACACAAATTCAGAAGTTTTTTCCGAATGACTTTTTCACCAGCTTGAACGCCGGTCTTTGACGCCAGTTTTATGAGCATCTGACACGCCGTACACTTGAAAAATCCACCTGAGCTCAGTGAACAGTTGGCGCAATCAAAGGTTTCATCTCCAGTGTGGATCCAGGATGAAGAGGAAATGTTCGCAAGAACTGGCTGCCAGTACGTAATAGCTGGAATGCTGCTGAACTCATAGAGAATGCGACCGGCAGAAACACGAATGCGTTTGATTGACCTAAACTCGAAACACGAACAAATATACAGTACATTACGTGCTGGAATAGGTTTACCAAGTTCCTGCTGTGTGAATCTGCACATAGACAGATTCAAGCCGACCCATATCAAAGTCGTAGACAGTCATGTTGTAGGTCGTGTCCGTTTCAAGTCCACAACCATATCGAATCATACTTGATCTGCGCAATGCACCGATCAGTGTCAATGTGGCGCACTCCTGGCAGTCTGCAACTGTCGATCCCCCTCGGGTCCACTCGGTTCCATCTGAAGCGCAGTCGCCTTCTGTGCCTTTGCCGATCGGTTGCGATCCAGTGTGCAGACTAATGTGGTAGCGCACTGTAACAAACCAGGTCAAGAAGTCTCAAAGGCTGTTTCCTAACACCGAACCTTTGTAGTCTGGCGGTGGATTTGGCTTCACAACGACCACCTGCGTTCCCACGATCCATTGGTTGACCGCGAAAGACAGTTTTTGTTCTGTTCCAATTTCTATGTGCACCTCAGTGATGTACTCACCGTCGTCTCCCTTTTCCCTGCGCACTTCCAGCTCTTGCAGCTAAACAACTCAATACACGAAAACTTTAGTGCGCCTGGGGGATATCCTGGTTAGTTTACAGTGCTTACATTTGGCAGCTTGAGTACATGTGTACATATGTATGATACAGTTAACACCTATTCTAGGCTTACTTTTTATCCTAATTTTCTATACAAAAATCTACCAAAAATTCCTGAAGGGGTGTAGTAGGGTGGGTACACCTAGACCTATTTCTTTTACGAATTTTAAATAGTAGTCGTAGTTAGTAGTCTCCAAAAATCGCAAAAAATAATTAGTAGTCTTAGTTAGTAGTCTCAAAAATTCTCGATTTTGAATATGTAGTCGTAGTTAGTAGTCAATTTGTAGTCAGGAAAATTTTGAATAAAATTACCAAATTTTTGGGTTTAGGATGTAAAACAAGAATTTGAAAATCTAAAATAGTAAACCAAACAAGGGAGAGGTGGACATTTATAGAATATGATGTGCTTTTCTACCAAGTGGGATGCCCAAAATGCCTGTTAATTTCTACTACGAAAGTTTCAAATTTGGGATTAGCTTCAAAATACACGGTTTTCTTGTTTACAACTTCAAAAGATATATTTTCGTTATTATTGTACCTATATTATGTTTTGTTTACCAATATTGTTTACCAATAAACAAACAAACGTGCACTTTACTTTGTTTACAAACGGTCAGAAATAAAATAAATATTTCAAAATATAACAGGAAAATTGCTTTTGAATGACAAAAAAAGTTGTCAAAACTAGTGAAAAAGCTCAATTAACAAAAATCCACCGATAAAATGGCACCATTTCCGTTTCTAAATGGCTAATATGCATGACATGACCAAATAAATTCGAGAAATTGCTGACTACTAATTCACAAATTCAAAAGGTATTTTGTAGTCAATTTGTAGTCACTAAATCTGAATATGTAGTCGTAGTCAATTTGTAGTCTTGATGACGTCATAAAACCCCAAAAATTAGTAGTTAGTGGTTAGTAGTTAGTAGTCACTACAAAATAGGTCTAGGTAC
>JASANB010002064.1:0-34344 GCA_030248155.1 Sabatieria punctata | reverse complement strand
AGTCACTTTGTCAGTTGGTCAGTTGGTTGGTTGGTCGATCGGTGGGTTGGTTGGGGTCGGTTGGTGGGTCAGTCAGTTGGTCAGTCAAGGAAGAGTCAGCAATCCAGATCCGAACCGATGTGTAGGGAGGCCTTACAGCCTACAATCAGACTAGTGGTCCGTTTCGTGACCCCCTTGATTCTTCATCTGGGACGTTACCCTTCTTTCACTGCCAGCCACTCCTAGCCATGCTGCTGGGTGCCGGTCACTCAGAGAGCGCCCGGCGTGTTGACCTCATGATGTTGTCAGCTCCCGATGGGCGCTGGTGCCCCATGAGCCAGAGGGCTCCCAGCATATGTAGTTGGTTTCTCAGACAGCTTCTGACGTCATTGATCTTCTTCTGCAACGCGGCAGGCTTTGTGGAGCGGCTTTAGGCAATGGCAGTCGGTTCCCATTTTACCTACTTGCTGTCACCAGCTTTCGGTGGCCTGGGTGGAGCTTTGTGCCGACACCAACTCTTTGCGGCAAGAGACTTGCCGCGCCGAGAGGATGAGCGCATGAGCACGCGCACAGTGGCTATGCGGCCTAAACAACTACACCATGCATGTAACAGGTCATCCTCCCAAGGGGGAGGGCGCTTGGGGGGTCGGGCTCTAAAAAACGCTCAAAAATCGGAAAAATCGCAATTTTTTGGCTAAAAATCGCCAAAAATCGCTAATTTGGGCTGAAATACAGCTAAAAAGTGCTGTTTTGCAGGCGATTTTGGTTATTTTTGTCTCTGAAACTGCAAAAAAGCGTAAAAATTTGCTCAAAAATTTACTTGCCAGAAAAATCGGAGGGGGGGTCGGCGAAATCGTCTCGGGGGGTCCGATCCGGGGGTCTGGCCTAGAGACCTGCACGGGCCGACTTTTTGGCGGGCCGGCCCGGATTTTTAAATTTTTAGATGGGCCCGGCCCGGGGGTATTGGTCGGCCCGGCCCGGCCCGGCAGTCTAAAATCTAGGCCCGGCCCGGCAAATTTGAATTTGACTTAAAATCGATTGCAAATGGTATCGTGACAACTTTTACTTGTATGTAGTGCTCCATCGATATCAAAATTCGACGATATTCGATATTAGGATTATTATAGTTATACAGGAAAATCTGAGAATTTGAGAGAGTAGACTGCTCTTGCTGCTTATCAGTCAAGCACTGATGCAATCAGCGATCCAATATCAATTAAGTAGAGAATGGCAGAAAGCTATAGTGGCCCTTCTGAAGCCCTTCAATATAAAGGTTGAACCCACTGGCCGATGCCCCAGTCCACCCTCATAGGCATAAATGAGCTCACACAAAATAGTGTATTTTAACTTATTTTAATAACAAATAAGCCAAAAATCTTAACTTTAGTAAAAAATCGGACTTTTTGCTTACCATCCTTGCTGCGCTCATTTTGTTTGGCCAACTCATGCCTAACTTTTGTTAAAATATTAGCTTGGCAGGGCCTCTGCACAAAAAGTTATAAAGATTTTTCGAAAAAATACGGAGTGGCATTTTGCCGAAATTTCGCAGTTTTCGGCGAGTATCTCACTAGCCAGGTGTGGGCCGTATGCAGGCGTTTTGGGCTAATTAGTACTAAATTGGAAGAAAATATTTTTCAATAATGTTTAGCAAGGACTTAAATGCTAAGTAAATCGTTGTGTAAAGTACAAACACATGAAACACCAACACCGCACTCAAGCCTTTGGCCACTAACTTTGGCCTAGTACTAGGGCTAGGTAGAACTAGAACTAGAGCTAAGTTTCTAGTGGTATGCTCGCGTTAGTACTAATTCTAGTTCTAACTCTAGTAAGAAAAGCGTGCTGTGTAACCGTAATGCAAGGGCAATAGGTGTGCTTATCAAGTCTTTCGGTGTCATCTGATTCCTTTAACATGCCCTCTTTGCTGCAGACAACTAAAATTCAACTATGACGTGTCTTAGTATTGTCGCAGCAGCATAAATGGCCGGTCAAAGTCAAGTATATCTATGAAATAGGGAGCTAGATGGTTATCCGGCTGTACAGTAATACCCTACTCTTTCAGAATAACACCATCCAAAAAATCTACGTAACAGTTGAAAGAAGTGACTCTGAATCAAAGTAACAGTAACAGAAAGATTGGCAATTAGAGGTCTTTGTCTCAGCTCTCCGAAGTGTGAGTGTGTGGTAGTCAATAAGCAGATCGTTGTCGCCATTTTCGCGCCGGCGACGCAAGTCTTCGCAAATCAATTGCTTGCCAATAAACCAAAAAATGTCCGATAGTCACATTTGTTCAGTTAAAAAATGCTGCAAAATCACAACAAATCCGATAGAAAGTTGCATTTTGCTGTTAAGAAACATTCTAATCTAAAGATAATACTGGATTTGAAAATAGTAAGAAACTTTTATTCTAATAATTGATTCGTCGGTCTAAGTTGCATGATCATGACTAGGGAACGACCGGAACCGGATTTTTGGGTCCGATCGGAATCGGAATCGGAACTCAAGTACAGTTCCGAATCGGAATTTTTCGGAATCGGAACTTTTTTGAAAATTGGCTTAAAATTTTGGAATAACCTGTTTTTGGCAAAGAAACAGTGTTTACGCAACCATCCTTTACAATTCCATGCAAACATCCAGTACAAATCACCATGTCAAACGATATTATGATTTGTACTGGATGTTTGCATGGAATTGTAAAGGATGGTTGCGTAAACACTGTTTCTTTGAAAATCGCCAACCATCAATAGGTAAAATTCAAAGCGCGTAAATTATACTTAAAAAACAACTATTTTTCAACGTTTTCAGTAGAGTGCGAACTGGTATTGGGTATTGAGTACTGTTATTTTAATATATTAATATTAAAATAAAACTATTATTAATAGTGCCATTTTAATAGTATTAAATCTATATTAATATTAAAATAGAGGGCCTACTATTATATTAAATTAAATTAAAAATACAAAGAGGGGCTGAATATTAAAATATATTTTTAATAGTATTTTAATAGCATTTTAATAGTTTAACCTTGTTTGACAATGAAGGAGTTACCTACAATACTAGAATTTAAATCAGAATTTTACCTCAGAAAATGATAAAAATTGAAGGTGTCTGACAGCCCTCTGAATCTCAAATGTTGGAAACTGTGGAACTTTTCTCACTAATAGGCATGAATGACAAAAAGGACCGTAATCTACTCAATAACCTATGTAACAGTCTTTTCCTGTCAAAAATGTCTCTATAACTATGCATCAATATTTTCTTTCAAATTTTAATGCCTAGGTTCTGTTCGAATGCAATTTCGAATATCTTAACAAGTCATCTGCGGAAGGGGACGGGGTTGGTGGGTCTGGCGCCGGCCGGGGGGTTTGAGCCCAAATTTTGGGAGGGGGTTGGGCACTAAAAAACGCTCAAAAATCGCAAAAAGTCGCAATTTTTCGGCCAAAATCGTCGCTTATTTGGGCTGAAATACAGCTAAAAAGTGCTGTTTTACAGGCGATTTTGGCAATTTTTGCGTTTGAAATTGCAGAAAATCGCAAAAATTTCCTGAAAAAATTACTTGCCGGAAAAATCGGAATGGGGGTCGGAAAAGTCGTCTCAAGGGAGGGGTCCCCATCCGGAGGGTCTGGCCTAACTCGAGTGGGGGGGGCAGACCCCCAGACTCCTCGGTTACTACATGTATGCTTAAAACCATGTTCTGACAAAGTCATTTTAAAAAGAATGGTCATGAATTTACAGAGAAAACTGCTTCTAAGTTAATTATCTGATTAAATTTTCAACTTACACTAGCAATTTGAAGCAAAAGATGTTGTTTCACCAATTCGCTAAAGTGTGTCCAAAACTTTTTAAGTTCATTTTAGAATCTACTATTAAAATGCTATTAAAATACTATTAAAATTGTTATTTAATAGTATTAATATTAAATCTAAATTAAAACTAACAGGGGACTATTATATTAATATTAAATTAAAATTAAAATCGACTAGTTCTATTATATTAATATTAAATTAAAATAAAATTTCACTATTAAAATAACAGTAGTATTGAGTGTATTGTGGTGTTTTGCAGGTATTGGTATTGGGTTTTTTATGCCCCAATACCCAATACTAATTGGACCTATTAAAATCGCTGTTGAACTGAAAAACTGACCTGAAAGTAATAGAAAAGATTGACCGATGATTACAGTAGGTACAGAAAGCCATTTTTGCGTTAATATACTAAAGGTTAAGAATGTCTTATACTGTCCGCTTTTCTAGTAGACCAGTAATTAGTGCAATTTCTCTGTTCTTATCTAAGATGAACGTTTGTGATTCAATTGGAATTTGTCATTTTAGTGATGCAGAATGTATTAGTACTGTACCCAGGGGGTGCGGGTCTGGTACACACCTTTCCGGTGGAGTAAGAAGAAAAAATCCGCCGAAAATAAGAAACACTGTGATACAGTAGGTCATGTACGGACTAAAACTATTAAGTTCTGCTTATTTTACCTTCCAGAACGGCTTCTAAATGCTTTCTTAAAGGCTAATTTTTCAAAATATCTCGCACTAGTTGGACTATGACCCAACCAAGCCTCTTCGAAATTTTAATCAATGTGAAAGAAATCCTGTGTACACCACTGGAATGTACCTTTTCACTGAAATGCAATTTTTTGCTCAGTTACGCAAGTATTGGGTATTGGGGTCTCAGGTATTGGTAATGGTGTTGGGGTATTGGGTTTTTCAGGTATTGTTCGCACTCTAGTTTCCAGGCTTCAAGTGACTTCTGTCACCTTCCGAAATGTGTTTTGCCACTTTAAACGTCCATTCACTGGCTTTGATCAAAATCTTTGAGGCGTTTGAAGACTGCCGAGTGCTTCAGACTCAGGTGCTTCCACAACGGAGTGGTGCTAACTTAAATTTTTTGCTTATTGGGATTACAGTAGGTTATGGATTACTAAACTACGCAGATTGTCGATTGCACAGCAAAGAAGACACGCAATAGTACGCAAGAAATTGTATTTGATTTCCTAAAAATTTAGCAAAAGTTCCGAAAAATTCCGAGACCTCTGAGTTCGGAATCGGAATCGGAACTGCCGGTTCCGATCGGAATCGGAATCGGAATCGGAACTGCCGGTTCCGATCGGAATCGGAATCGGAATTCCGGTCGTTCCCTAATCATGACCCACATCTTGCCTCCTTATGTTACCAAAATTCTAACTCCTACTGTGTATTCTGCAGTTATACCTTCACTAAACAGATTTTGCTACGGTACCAGACAATTAGCCACTTACAGACAAGAGTAGAAAGTATTGTATTTTCCAGCATTTGACATGAAATTTTAGTCGGATTTTATTGTATTCAAAACGGCCGGGTGAACAATCAGCTGATGGTAGCGAAAAAGGAATAGATAGCCAGTAAATAAGAGCTATACGTAATGTAGTCTTTGCTATGCGTAAGCTATCTATGCCAGTACCAATAGCTAGGGTGCCTATTGTGCCTCTGTGCTTGAATGCCAGGCAAAAATTGCTCAAAAATAATCTTACAAGCAACAAAAAAGAACAAACTAGGGCTGTCTAGTAAGCTCCGGAGCAGTCTAGGCGATTTGGCTAGTAACTAGATAGTCCTAAGCACTATTTACGCGTGCATACCAGTTAGTTTAGTACTAGCGCCGATTTCTAGTTCTAAGCAGAAAACCGCTAGATCTACGCCTAGTTCTAACCGCCTGCATACGGCCTCTGGAAACGGGCGTACCAGAAAATGAAAGGCCAATAGGAACAGCTACAAAGCCATATGCGAGTCGGGATCATAGCTTAAGAAACGAATGAAGGGCGATCGTTTGAATGGAGACTCTCAGACACGTGAAAATGAGCCTGAAAATTGCTGCCGACCCAACTTTGAGGGGGTGTAGTGCATACAACTTGCTAGCATGTACGGACGAATATTTTTAGTAAAGTCGCCAACAATGGTAGACCCGGCCCGGCCCGGGAGTTCCAAATCTCAGGCCCGGCCCGGCCCGGCTCTAATCTTCACTCGACCCGGCCCGGCCCACAATGCCCACACGGAAGACTCACCTTGCATCCAATGCCAAACACCCACAAATAGAGTTTGAGCACGAGACATCCTCGTTCATACATGAATCCAGACAAGACTAACCAGTAGCGAGAACCATTCTCGTACTGACAAGCATTAAAGGTGTGGTAGGAGGTAACCGACACTTTCGGTTGGTGCACTAGCACAGTGCCCAGACAAAAGGGCAAGACAGCCAAAACAGTGGCTAGTACAATAAGTCTTGCTCGTTTAGTGGTCAACCAACGAGAGTGCAGTCTGATCCGTCTCAGAGCCATCAGACGAACAAAGGCCATCGCTACCACCAGCCAAATGCTGACACTGTGCATGTACATGGTGAAGAAGACATGAAAGACCAACCAGCAGACGTGAGCGAAGGACAGACCAAGGATTTCCGAGCATTCAGACCGCTCCGAAAACCAGATCACATAGCTGAAGATACAACTGAGCATGGTGTTCAGGTCGCAGACGGCTATCCAGAACAGCAAGCAATTGGCAGAGGTGTAGGGAATGAATTTGCTGTTCAGCACTAGCAAGTGGATCACGTTACTGAATGCTCCTATTATGCAGATTAGCAGACTGGCAGCTGTGGTTAGATGATCACTGTCACTGCAAGTTTGAAATAAGAAACAGAGAACAATACTTGTAACAGGTCATCCGCCGAAGTGGGGAGGGGTATTCGACTGTCTGTGCCCAATTTCTTTTAAGGGGGTTGGGCACTAAAAATCGCTCAAAATGGCAATTTTCGGCTAAAATCGTCAAGCTAAAAAGTTCTCTTTTATAGGCGATTTTGGCAATTTTTGTGTCTGAAATTGCAAAAAAATCGCAAAAATTTGCTCAAAAAATTACTTGCCAGAAAATCGGAGGGGGTCCCATCCGGGGGGGAGGGGCTGGCCTAGCTCGGCTGGGGGCAGACTAGTGTTTCCGATCAAATTAAAATTAAATAACAAAATTAAATTGTTTTGGCCGAAATCACCAAGTAAATAGCAATTTAATAACAAATTGAATTTCTCGCGATGACTGTCAAACAAATTAAAATTATATTAAATTTCGTGAAATTGGCCTAGAAATTTGACATGAATTTGACATAAATTTGTTTAGTTTGGCAGCTTCACTAACCAAGGTCTGGCTACAAAACTACAAGTTCAGTCCAAAGATATCCTTGTTCATGCCTAGCGAAGATATCAACTCATTAAATGCTAATTTGTAGACCATTTGTTACCATCTGAAGAAAGGTCAACTCATTTTGGACTGAGACGACCCAGGTTTTGAGCTGTTTCCTCAGGAATTGAGTATTGATTTTAGCAAATTTATATTTAATTCATATCAAATAACAAATTTGTATCAAAATAAATTTAAGAATTTGGGTACCAAATTAATAGCAAGTTATTTTCTTCTGAAGGCTGAGCAAGCAATTTAATTGTTATTTAATTTCAAAATATATTTACGCGGAAACACTAGGGCAGACCCCCGAACCCCCTACACAACATACGTACATGTAACACGTCCGGGGAACCGTGTGGGGGAAAACACAAAGATAAATTAGAGGATACTAAAATATTTAAGAGCCGGTTTTTCTAAGGGTCGACTCTTTCCGGACAAATCTCAACTTTATGTCTCCGATTGGGCTAAAATTTTGTATTTTGGCATAATTTAACCTAAAAAGATGTTTTATCACCTTCCCGGTCGTTTTTGTGAGACTCAATTTTTCGACCGAACCTTAGATCTCGGGTTATAACTCCGGAACCAGTGAACGTATGAACTTGCGGATTGCATATTTATAATCACATGAGCGTTCTCTTTCAAACGATACCCTACATGACCAAATTCCAGACGAAAATTTTTTTTCGAACCCCTTCTGGGTCAAATTTGACCCCCTCAAAGGTATTGACCCCCACTTTTTTATTTCATAAAAATGTAGCGCTATCTATTCACTTTTGATAGCACAAAAAAAATCGAGGAAAAAAATATACATCTAATTGAGTTTTTGGGCCTTGAAAGTTGTCAGGTCGAAAATTTGCCAAATAAAAGATTGCCTTGTAAAGAGCATATCTTTGTCAATTTTGAACCGAGTTCAGTGATTTTTTGCACACATATTGCACTGTGTCCCTGGCACATACTGCACAAATCTGACCTTGCTGGCTCTTGCTTGGCGCCAGTTCTACGCTTCTTGGTCACATTTCAAGATACATTAGTTTACATAGCAAATAGAATTTCCTGATAATCTGCAATATCTTCCTGATAATTCGACAGTTGCGACTTTGTTAGTGTCTTTTTTGCCGTCTTTTCACTAGGTACCTACTACGTACCTACAACTAGACACCTATCTGGCCTGTGTCAAGGTTCGGTAACGACATCTACAGACAGCATATTTGTGGTTTCGCTGTTTCGCTGACAGCATATATGACTGTTATGGGATAATCTTAAGTTATAAATACAATGGTAGGAACAGTTGCAGTTTGTTGCTTAGTTGTACTTAAGAAAATTAACCTACATGAGTTCGTATTTAGAAAGAGGAGCAATAAAGCTAAAGTTTGTTGCTGCTGCTGCATACAGCATGAACCCATGAGAGTGTTTAGAAACAAGTAATAGTCAGATTCAATTAGCTAAAGTGATGCAGCAAGCATACAAGTTGTCTGGAAAGCCATGCACTGACTTTGTTGGTAGTGATCATGTTCAAGGCAGCATTATAGCAGCATTTCATGCTGGAAACTCAACCGGTTGCTTTCAACATAGCATGGAATTTCGTGGAATTGGTGGAAAGGTTAACAAACTGTTTGTTGATGCTCTGAACACTGTATGGCCACCTCTGAAGAAGCAGTTATACCACACATCAATTGAATTCCCACTATATAGTATAACTTTCACTGGTCACTCATTTGGAGGTGCTCTAGCACTTATTGCATAATCTGACTTTGCATTTACTATACCTGTATTGCAACAAAGAATTTCGCTCTACACCTATGGGCAGCCAAGGGTTGGTAACTTTGAATTCGCAAAACAGTTCTTTCTCCATGTTCCTCATGCTTGGCGTGTCGTGAAGGCCAATGATTTCATGGCTAACTTTCCAGACTGCGATGGAAGTAACAGTTGTAGTATTTTCTGTGATTGTCTATTAGAATGAAAATTTAGGTGCAGCAGTTGAGTGCACAGCATCATCCACTGATGCTTACTATCACAGTGCTCTTGAAGTGAGTAACCTAAGTTAAGACTTGGTTGTGTATTTATTACCTGGCTTTAGGCACAATATGCACATACTATGCCATTGACAGTGGAGTTATCTAAACCAGTTATTACTTATGAAATCTGCAACAGTTATCCTCTGTTTGAAGACCAAAAATGTTCAGTAAGCAAGACTACTTACTAGTCCATGTTTGTCAATTATTGGTGCACCTGTAGCTTGTCTATTAGCTGGGTTCGGCTGGTGCTAGCATTGAAGAACAACAACAATAACAACTTTATACAACGAACATGTACACCAGAGCAAGCCAGTGATAACCCAACAGGGTTACCTGCGAGGTAAATCACTTAGACAAACCGGCCTTACTCTTGTACTTTTGTGGCCAAAAACACTTTCAATCGATCTCAGTACAGCAGTTACATATTCAACTATAAGTTCGTACCCAGGCCAGTGACCAGGAGTGTCAATCAATACATACAGTTTTGATCATACATGTAACAGGTCATCCGCCGAAGGGGGAGGGGGGCTGGGGGGTCTGGCGCCGGCCGGGGGGAGGGGTCTGAGCCAAAGTTTTGGGAGTGGGTTGGGCACTAAAAAACGCTCAAAAATCGAAAAAATCGCAATTTTTGGGTTAAAAATCGCTAATTTGGGCTGAAATACAGCTAAAAAGTGCTGTTTTACAGGCGATTTTGGCAATTTTTGTGTCTGAAATTGCAAAAAATAGCAAAAAGTTGCTCAAAAAATTACTTGCCAGAAAAATCGGAGGGCGGGGGGTCGGAAAAATCGTCTCGGAGGGGGCCATCCAGGGGGGCTGGCCTAAGTCGAGTGGGGGCAGACCCCCAGACCCCCTGTTACATGTATGCTTTTGATGAACTTCAGGCAGCCATGTAGCATACTTTGGAGAAACAATTGAGCAAGCTTGCAGTCCAATTAATGCCAAGACTAAATTATCCATAAGCTGTCACAGTTGCCTACTGAAGAACCTCTATGGTACTGTTGTTTGGTATTGGATTTTCCGTTTGTGTATGTGTATGTGTATGTGTATACACATTTACCTTCAAATGTGTATGGTAATTTGTGTATACACATTCAGCAAAACAATGTGTATTTTTGTGTATATTTGTGTATGTGTATTGCACTGTAAATGCAAATTTTTTGGCTGATTTTCAGTCAGAAATGCTAGGAAAATCAAATCTCTCTAAGTCTGCCGCTTGAAACCTTCGAGAGCTTTGAAATCGAGTTACTAAGGCCATTTGAAGGATTTATGAGGATGTCTACTGTTTATTACTGCAGCAAAAACATCGAAATTTTACGTTTCTGTTAGAAATTTTATAGACTTTCGCCGATCAAATACACATACACAAAAATACACATTTCAAGCACTGTTTGTGTATGGTAATGTGTATCGGAATTTTCAATGTGTATGTGTATGTGTATGTGTATACACATTGAAAAAACAATGTGTATTTTTGTGTATGGTAAATGTGTATGTGTATACACAAACAACAGTACTCTATGGACAGCCAAACGGTGTGTGGTTTTTTGTAAACTTTGCTTTGTAAACTAATGTATCTTAAAATGTGACCAAGAAGCGTAGAACTGGCGCCAAGCAAGAGCCAGCAAGGTCAGATTTGTGCAGTATGTGCCAGGGACACAGTGCAATACGTGTGCAAAAAATCACTGAACTCGGTTCAAAATTGACAAAGATATGCTCTTTACAAGGCAATCTTTTATTGGGCAAATTTTCGACCTGACAACTTTCAAGGCCCAAAAACTCAATTAGATGTATATTTTTTTCCTCGATTTTTTTTGTGCTATCAAAAGTGAATAGATAGCGCTACATTTTTATGAAATAAAAAAGTGGGGGTCAATACCTTTGAGGGGGTCAAATTTGACCCAGAAGGGGTTCGAAAAAACTTTTTCGTCTGGAATTTGGTCATGTAGGGTATCGTTTGAAAGAGAACGCTCATGTGATTATAAATATGCAATCCGCAAGTTCATACGTGCACTGGTTCCGGAGTTATAAGCCGAGATCTGAGGTTCGGTCGAAAAATTGAGTCTCACAAAAACGACCCGGAAGGTGATAAAACATCTTTTTAGGTTAAATTATACCAAAATACAAAATTTTAGCCAAATCGGAGACATAAAGTTGAGATTTGTCCGGAGGTTAAGGAGCAAAAGTCGATTCCTAGAAAAACCGGCTCTTAAATTACTAAAGTAACAAAAAAACGCTAAAATCATGTCGAATTGTAAAAAAGTTCCTAATTGGAGGGGCGGGTGGAAAAATCGGTTCTTTGAAGGGGCCAAGCCAGTGTTACATGTATGTATGTACATATGTATGCTTAAAGTATCAGAAGGCGACTGACCTCTCCAGCTCTGAGAAGAATCTGTCCAGCGAATCGCGCTGTAATCGGCCCAGCAGCTGTAGATCGCTAGTACAGTATAAATGGTGGTTTGATTCTCGACGATAAGTTCTATTTCTCCACTCGGCACTCTGATTAAGCGCAGCCATAGCCGATTGATGGTGAGCAAAGAATAATTGTCTGTCAATCTTGCAGAGCCACCCTGCGGGCTTATTCTGTGTCTACTCAAAAGTGCCGCATGAGGTCTGCCTAATTATCGGTCTATTTAGGAGAGCCAATCAATTATTATCTCTACCTACAAACTAAAGCCATCGCTACTTTGACTGATGAAAATTTTACGCACCAAGTGTCGCTTGCGTCAGACACACCTAGTCTAATACCCAAACAGATGCGACGTAAACAATCGGTCGACCGACCCAGCCATACCTCAAGCAAGAATACATAATAAAGGAGCAGAACGTGCCACTCCGCCCACAACCGGCCTACCCTGCGCTGCGCCAATATTTACGTAGCTCTAGCGAAATTCTCGACCCCTCCAGAAAAAAGGACAGCACTTTATTGCTGCCGCAACCGATTTCTGTTTTATGTACATACAGGGTGTGCCAAAAAAAAACAACCCAGCAGATTTTTTGATGTAGCAACCGCAAATCGCAACAGATTTGAATGAATCTTTTTTAAATAAAAGATAAATAAATTCTTGAAAGACTGCTGAATCGCTTATTAAGATAGCCTGCTTAGTTCCCGAGATATTTGCCCTCAAAGTCAAAACAGAGATTTTGGCAGTGAACAAGAGTGATAAACACAACCCAGCAGATTTTTTACTTTTGCAACCATGAATCTTAACCGATTTGAATGAATCCGTTTTTGAATGAAAGATTGATAAATTCTTCAAAGATTGGTGCAATTTTTATTGAGATTCACTGCTTAGTTCTTGAGATATTTACCCATTTACGTCGAGACAGATTTTGGCAAAGAACAAGAGCGATTCCCTTGCACTTCATAATAAAGCAGATTCCTACTGCTGGGGGCTAATGACACTTTACTGTTGAAGTGAACCGAGTTTGTGTGTCACCAGTAAAGCGTCCAACAGCCCTCAGCAGTAGCAGGAATCCGTTTTATTACGAAGTGCAGCGGAATAATAAAAAATCCCTCTTGTCCACTGCCAAAATCACTGTTTTGAATTTGAGAGTGAATATCTCAGGAACTAAGCAGAATATATCAATAAACGTTACGTCAACCTTTCTGGAATTTATTTCTCTTTCATTTAAAAAAGGATTCATTCAAATCGGTTGAGATTTGCGGTTGCTACAGCGAAAAATCTGCCGGGTTGTTTTTTTTGGCGCACCCTGTATATGCTACTACTGGCATATCTGCCACCTACTGCTGCCGTTGATTGGAGCATTTCTGCTTCTTTATTATGCATTCTAGCTGAAGAGGCATCTGAGCGGCATGCAAAAGTGAAAACCGGTCACCCACCCAGGCCGAAGAGGCTGATCGATTGTTTCTGCTGGTCACCTAGTACGAATTTCGCCTGCTGGACACGTTTCTGCTAATTGTCGGTTACCAAATGAATCGACTTAATTTTAGTTGCCCGTGGCTGTAAAGCTTAATAACCGCGGCAACTATCGAAAGACGCCAAAAGACGGAAGGGGAAGGGCTTTCGCGGTACGGCGCGGTCTGATTTCGCCGCCCACTCGTCAATACTCGGCTACTCACCCCCGCACACAATCATATCAAGTCATCTGAAAACCTCTGCCATTCGGTACCCTCAAAATCGTGGCTGCAACAGCACCACTTCGAGCATTCAGCGCGCCACTCACGATTCACACAACTGATCCCCTGTGCAGTGAAGTACAATCCGGAGAATCGGCCGATTCGGTTGTTGCAGAAGGTCTGAAGCTTGTTGAAGCTGCCGATCTTCCTTCAGATCAGGGATGGATAGTTTTCCGTAAAAACCTCGGCCTGTTTTTTTCAGTTTTTTCTACAGTTGGTAGGTATACCTGAACCTGAACCTGAAACCTGGGTATTAACCTGAAAATTGTGAACCTGAACCTGAACCTACTTGAAAATAAAAGTACTTAGCTGACACCTACTAGGTCGGTACCTACTTTCAGGTTTTTCTTGTCTTAAACTTCCCGGTAAAAGTAGCACGTACTGTCAACTTTTGAAATTGGTTAGATCAGATATTGCTTGACGCTCTACAGTTTTGTTCCAAAAAATGATGTGCGTGAAGTGTCTAATGCACATTATCTCCACCTACGTGTACTGTAACTAAAAAATGAAGGCGATTACTGGGAAAAGCCCCATCCAGAAATTGCCTTTATGAAAGCTTGTCTTCCTCTATGCCTAAGCCTAAGCTTTAGTTTGTTTGTTGAACGAAAGCTTAAACGTCAGCTAGTAGAACTTATGTAAGCCTGAGCCTTAACTTAATGCCGGAACTTAGAGTTTGAAATGAACGTGCGTGGAGTGCGTGGGGGTTTCCTACTACCGTATAGTGCTGTTTATAGTACCCGGGTACTATATACAATATGGCACTTAGGGTTTTGCGAAAATAAAATTGAATCCATTTATAGTACCCGGGTACTATAAATGGCACTTTACAAAATCTGTTCTATAAAAAACTAGCAATAGTATGCAAAGTTCTTTGCTCAAATTGCGACCTAGCTGTGTAAAATACGTGTTTTACTTACATCAGAGCCAATATTATTGCATTATCTACTGTTTCTCTTAATACAAACAAGGTTTACCACCAAAAATACTGTATTTCTCGCACGTTTTGCATGGATAACAGCTCACTTCAGAAAAAAAATCTGTCTCCATTTATAGTCCCCCGGGTACTATAAATGGCACTTAAGTGCCGTTTATAGTACCCGGGGTACTATAACTAGGGGGTACTATAAACAGCACTATACGGTACAATGGCAATCGGTCCGTCATACCGCAAAAAGCGGGCGCACACAAATCCCCAAGAAGTTGGAAAGTTCGAAAATGGAAAATATGAAAAATGCTTCTCAACAATTTGGAAATTAGGAAAACATGCACAAGAACAGCCAACATCACCATCGCCGAAAATTTGTGTCTTTATTTGAAAGTACCTGAACCTGAACCTGACACCTGGGTACTTTTAAAAAATGTACCTGAACCTGAACCTGAACCTGAAATTGGATTTTCGAGATACCTGAACCTGGACTTACCTGAAATTTGGTGGTACCTACCAGCTGTAGTTTTATCCGCTTTTTTCCTAAATCGCGGAGAAAACTATAGCCCAAGTTCTGAGTATCCTACAGCGATCTTTTCAAACCAGAAATACACGTGTTACATAGATATAAATCACGAAACAGGTATGCAACAG
Source organism: Sabatieria punctata (assembly GCA_030248155.1). Classification (NCBI taxonomy): domain Eukaryota; kingdom Metazoa; phylum Nematoda; class Chromadorea; order Araeolaimida; family Comesomatidae; genus Sabatieria; species Sabatieria punctata. The sequence continues at coordinate 19,431 of JASANB010002064.1, read as the reverse complement.
TGACACTGTACTGTACTGTACTGTACTGCACTGTACTGTACTGTACTGTACTGTACTGCACTGTACTGTACTGTACTGTACTGTACTGTACTGTACTGTACTGTACTGTACTGTTCTGTACTGTACTGTACTGTACTGTACTGTACTGTACAGCCTCTGGAACGACGTCGTTTATGGACGGCCCCTAAGAAACTGTATCTACCTGTGTTAAAGTAAAACCTCAACTGTAGAAAGTTCTCATTCGCAGTCAGAACCATCCGGCTATGGAATAATTTACCTAGTGAAGTTGTCAATTCAAATTCCCTTAGTCTATTTACAAAAAGAATTAGTAGCCTGCCTATGTTTGATCTAACTTCGGCAACATAAGACCATACCTGGTCGTCTGTATGCCGCGCCCAACATTTGTATTTCGTTCTTTTTCTGTGTTTGGGCGAAATAAACTTACTTACTTTACAGCCGTCAGCGGGGGAAGACGCGCGTTATAGATGGACCGTATTTAAAAACGGATGAGGAGATAATCAGAAGATGCGGTGCTTTCATTTACCTTTTCTTTAGCTGCCCGCCCTGTATCATCCGTGTCCGGTAGAAATGTTTTGGAAAAACTGCATAAACCAAGCCAGCACATTGTCTGATAATGTAGCGTAGGTCATTAATGTAGGATTGTATGTTTAAAAGTAGTTGGAATGGCTGCTAGAACAGTGAAGCTGGTTTCTCTCTGGTCTCGTTGCAGTTTGTGTTGCTCACCATCCGCTTTGCCTTTGTAAGTTTTTTCTTCATTCCTGTTCACCGCCGGTGTTGGGTTGTGTTAGCCCGGTTCACACTACGAAAAAAGAAATACTGGCCTTATTTCTTATTTCGCACCATATCACACTAACTCGGAGGGTCGGACTCGGATCACCACTGGCCGGCGAAGCCGTAATTATGTTATGCGCCTAGGGATGCAACCGAAAACAAAAATACCGAATACCGAATACCGAAGCGCATTTTCGGAACCGAATAATACCGAATAATACCGAATATTGATTATTCGCAGCGCGATTGCAAAAATATACTGTCTAACTACTATTTCTTGTTTTTTTTGCTAAACTTTTTATGCTGAAAATAGCTGTAGAGTGACGTATTGTTTGAATGCTATAGATTTATCCATGCCTATAACTAAAACAAGGTCGTTCTGCTGACGGTAAAGAACGAGTACAAAATTTGCGAACAAACAATTTCAAGAGGCGCGAGTTAGGCCACAAGTGCCCTGATTAATCATGTGAAGTCACAGCACAAAGACACTTCCGCGTATATATCCTCCTATTATCCGCCACATGGTGGAGATTTCATAAAAACACTTGCCCCTAAGCCTGAGCCTAACCCTGAAGCTAAGCCTAAGCCTAAAACCGAAGCTAAAAGTTAGGTTTGACAGCAGGTTGGGCGAATGGGCCTTCTCAATTATCTCGAATGTGGCGGATAACAGAAAGATATTTACGCGCGATTCACAAACGCATACAGAAAGTTGGAGAAAGGGAGCATTCATCAAGTACTACTGTAGCACCAGAGCTGGCAGCTTAGGCATACAGCTTAGATTGGATGAATCGTTTGAAAAGATAGATGGGATTTTATACATAGTATTTGGTAGATAAAACAAACGCTTATGTTAAGAAGTGGACATCTGACAGCATAGTCTACTGGGAGCTGAAAAGTCAGAAATGTTGTTGTTTATTATTATGTAAGTTAAACCTTGACCTTGAAGCTCACTTTTTGTATGAATAGTCATTGTTTGCCAAAATTTTAGTATAGTAAATGAACAAAGAGATGTAAAACAGGAAATATCTTGGTGATTTTTGCACAAAACCAAGCAAAACAGTGCAATTTTAACGGTTTTGCAATATTCGGTATTATTCGGTTTGAAAAATACCGAATTCGAATAGTACTAGTTAGTAACCGAATTATTCGGTTCATGCCGAATAATACCGAACTTCGGTTGCATCCCTATATGCGTCGCTATTGTTATGTTAATCGCGCCGGTCTTCTATTGGTCAGTGACACGTTGGTGGGTAGTGGTTTGCGGCGCGTGGTTGTGGCTCGGCAATGCACGGTGCCGGTGTAGTGTACGAAGACGGCAAGACCGGCCGGGGTTTATGCTAACAATAAAGTAATGTGGTAATAGTAGGCACGGCACACACTAACGCACAGTCTCACTAATCTGACAGGGCAGCGCCGTCGGCCGACCTGCCAGTTACGGCTAAAGTCTATTACAACTCAGGGGTGACAGCTAGGTAAATCACCTCACCACTGCATGCGAATACCCAATCACACCTGAAACGTGCATGCACAACTACAATACGTACGCACTCACACGACACCACCCCCCTCCTTTAAGAAAGAGGCGGTGTGCCGGCAGAAAGATAGAATAACATAAGTCTTCACAACAACGTATCACAAATCGTAGGTCAACCGTTGGGGTTTCTTGATCTGCTGCCGGTCTCTCAGGTTGTAACGTTGTTGTGGCGGCGTGTAGAACGGCGTGGCTAACTGAGCCTGTTGCGGGGGTGGCAATTGAGGGGGAGTCTGCTGCCCACCTCCAGCTTGTCTGTTTGGTCTGACCATTTGCAACACATCCTCATCTTCTGATGGGCTACTGGTATAGGCATAGTGGCGCTTGCAACGGCGCGCATTGACAACTTGCCCATCTTCTAGACGGTAGGTCCAAAAGCCAAGGACTTCCAAAATCTTCAGAGGCGAAGTGTAAGGTGACTGGCCCTTTCTGACTTGCACGGCTGGTCTTCTTACACGGACCTTTTCTCCCCTCCGATATGGCCCAGGGTAATACAGCTTGCCAATTAGCTGTCTGTCCACTGCTGGCTCCCGTGACTGCGATTGAGGTTTTCTGACCGTGTCTGGTGTAGATTTTGCAGTCGGCTTTGGGAACTGGAACGGCAGGCGGGCTGCCCATCCAAAAAGCAGCTCAGATGGATTCTTCCCTTGGGTAGTTGGTGTAGCTCTGTAGCTAGCCAAGAAATCGAGCATAGCGGCATCCCAGACATGTCAGTTGGGGTCAGGTTGCAGTGTCTCCACGACACCCTTTAATGTCCCATTGAACCGCTCCACCAGTCCATTGCGCTCTGGACTGTATGGCGTGACGCGCATGTGTCTGATGCCCCTGCTGGCCAAGAAGTTGACAAACTCATGGCTGATGAATTGAGGACCGTTGTCGCTGAGTAACTGAGCTGGGTGACCATAGCGGGCAAACACTTCCTTCAGCCAGTTGACAATGGTAGTGCTTGTGGTGTCCTCTGTCCACAACACTTCTGGAAACTTGCTCATGTAGTCGACTAGGACTACACAATATCCACGTCCGTTTGGCGCGTTGGCAAAGCGGCCCGTGATGTCGATAGCGAGCTCAGTCCACGGAGTGGTAGGCGTTGGTCGCTCCTGAACTGGCTGTTTCACGCGTGGTGTGGATTTTGAACTCTGCTCAAATGGTTGGCATGCCTTGACCGTGTGTCCGACCTGTGTGTCCATACCAGGCCACCAGTAACATGTGCGAAGCAGACGTTTCATCCTGTTGATTCCGGGGTGGCCCTAGTGCGCAAGATGTAAAATCGTTTGCCACAGTGCTTGAGGCGCCACCACGCGACCTTCACGCGAAATGCATCCATCTTCTAGAGTCAAAGAATGCCAGACAGACTTATAGGGGCTAAGTGCTGGCGGCAACCGTTCCTTGGGAGTACTGCGTTTTAGGTGTTCCATCACCTGCTGCAGTGTTCTGTCCCTTGCTGTGAGCTTCTTCAGGCTAGACCAGGTGGGCCCACTGAGCTGCTCAGTCACAGCATGTAGTGCCCTGACAAACGGGTCTGGCACACCTCTGGTTGCTTGCTTGGCTCGATTTGACTCAGGGACATACATGTCGCTGGGTTTTTCCATGGGGGGGACCTTTTTGAAATCCCAAATAGGGTTTTGGGACCAAGTCCAAAGTGGGTTTTGCGACCTTTTTTTGGGGTCAAAAAGTGGGTTTTGTCGACCTTTTTTTGGGGTAAAAAGCGGGTTTTGTCGACCTTTTTTAGGGATTCTGGGGCGAAAAATGGCTTCAAAACCCTATTTGGACCGAAAAAAGCCTTAAAACCCTGTTTTTGCATTTAAAATGCCTTAAAAACCCTGTTCCGATTGAAAAAAATGCCTTAAAAACCGAATATTGAAGCAACGAATGTAATAAAAAGCTGTTTTGCGCTCAAAATACGTATTGAATATGAGTTTCAGCGATAAAATACAGATTGAAATGCGTTATATTGACTAAAAATAGTTCAGAGAACCTAATATCGATTCTGAGGCACGCGCAAAACCCTGTTTTAACTTATAAGATTACTAAAAAACCCTATTTAGTGATTTGAATGCAGTTCTTAAACCCTGTTTAGGGTTTCTAATCAACCTAAAAACCCTCTCTAGGCTTTCTAGCCAGTGCTAAAACCCTGTTTAGAGTTTCAAAGTAACCTAAAAACCCTAATCAGGCTTTGAAAGTAACCTGAAAACCCTAATCAGGCTTTGAAAGTAACCTAAAAACCCTAATCAGGGTTTCAAAGTAGCGTAAAAACCCTGTTTAGGGTTTCAAAGTAGCCTGAAAACCCTGTTTAGGGTTTCAAAGTAGCCTAAAAACCCTAATCAGGGTTTGAAAGTAACCTGAAAACCCTAATCAGGCTTTGAAAGTAACCTGAAAGCCCTAATCAGGCTTTGAAAGTAACCTAAAAACCCTAATCAGGGTTTGAAAGTAACCTAAAAACCCTGTTTAGGGTTTCAAAGTAGCCTAAAAACCCTGTTTAGGGTTTCAAAGTAGCCTAAAAACCCTAATCAGGGTTTAAAAGTAACCTGAAAACCCTAATCAGGCTTTGAAAGTAACCTAAAAACCCTAATCAGGGTTTGAAAGTAACCTGAAAACCCTAATCAGGCTTTGAAAGTAACCTAAAAACCCTAATCAGGGTTTGAAAGTAACCTAAAAACCCTGTTTAGGGTTTCAAAGTAGCCTAAAAACCCTGTTTAGGGTTTCAAAGTAGCCTAAAAACCCTAATCAGGGTTTGAAAGTAACCTGAAAACCCTAATCAGGGTTTAAAAGCAACCTGAAAACCCTAATCAGGGTTTTAGAGTAACCTGAAAACCCTAATCAGGGTTTCAAAGCAGCCTAAAAACCGTAATCAGGGTTTAAAAGTAACCTGAAAACCCTAATCAGGGTTTAAAAGTAACCTAAAAACCCTAATCAGGGGTTCTAAGCAGTCTAAAAACCCTATTTAGGATTTCTAAGCCTTACAAAACCCTGTTTTGGGTTGTATGGTAGCCGAAAACCCAATTTTGTGCTGCAGAATGTATTGTCTGGGCTAAAATTTTCTTTACTTTGGAATCCAAAAGTGGGTTTTCAGGTCCCCCCCCCAAAAATCCGCTGGGGGGGACTTTTGCCGAAAAATCGGGCTTGGGGGGGCCGGCCCCCCCTTTACCACCCCAACGACATGTATGCTCAGGGATGCGGCTGAGGGCGTCCGCCACAATGTTGGCTTTGCCAGGTGTGTGCTGCACAGTGAAGTTGAACACACTGAGGCGCTCAAACCAACGTTCGAACTTGCCACTCTTCCTGCCATTGCCATACTGCTTCAGCAATGAGGTGAGAGCTTGGTGGTCAGTTCTGAGCACAAAGTGGCGGCCCAGCAGAAACTTCTCCCAGTATTCAGCGAAGTACATGGCAGCCAGAGCTTCTCTCTCGCTTGCAGAGTAGTTGCACTGTCTCTCATCGAGGGTGTGGCTACCATATGCCACAGGTTGCTCTCTGCCATTGGGCTGAATCTGGCTAAGTGCGGCTCCAATGCCGCAATCGCTGGCATCAGTTGTCAGGATCGTCTCTCTGTTTGGATCGAAGAGAGCTAGCTGTAGATCCTTTGAAACTGCTTCCTTCAGCTTCTTGAAAGATTGTTGTTGTACGTCGCCCCAAGTGAACTTGACAAACTGGTTGTTTGTTTTGCCAGTCTTGCTTGCTGCCTTCCTTGTGAGGGCTCTGAGCGGCTCTGCCATCTGGTGCAGCTCTCGGATGTACTCAGACTGGTAGTTGATCATCCCCAAAAATCGCTGAAATTCTTTGGTTGTAGTTGGCACTGGAAAATTGGGGATGGGCTGCAGCTGTTACATGTATGGGGAGGGGGGGTTCGCCAAAAGATTACTATTCATTACGGTGGGGGGGAGGGGGGGTTGGCGACTTCATTACGTAATTTTTTAAAGTGCAGAAATCACTAAGTGGCCATAGTTTTAATTGTTTTTACGTACAGTACATGTACATGTAGTCCCGATTTGAAGCCATTGGGCTTACATTTTCTCAATTCACTTAGATGAACGCTTAGATTAGAGAATAGCTACCGTTTAATGTCAAGGCTTTCCAATTTTTCAAATGCTAAATGATAACAGTTACCTTTGACATCTGTTTGATAAGAGTTTATAAGGGTATAACACTTATCGACTCGATCTTTTACAGGGTTCATGCAGTTTTTTCAGAGCAAAATTTCCTGACCAAAGTCAAATTTCCCTGACCAATCAGAGTGAGAACAAGGGTGAGAAGTTTTTAAAAATTGACTGAAAAGCGCATTTGAACGGTATTCTAAGGGTAAAATTTAAAGTTGTAGTAGCTGTGGAAAGTTTTCAAAAGGGTGGTGTGTAAAGCCCTTTGGGCGAGAGATGATTCTACTGGGTGCCGCCCAGTTCGGTGTGGCCGTTTGGGTGTGGGCCGTTTGGGTGCGGCCGGTTCGGTGTGGGCCGGTTTGGTGTGTGTCCCGTTTCGGTGCAAGCCCGTTTCGGTGTGGGTCGATTCGGTGTGCGCCAGTTCGGTGCAGGTCGGTTCGGTTTGTTTGGCTTTGTGTTGACCACCTACCACTCAGACACTACCTGCATTTGCTTTGTATTTTCTTTTGCTCCAACAATGCTGTATTCTTTTGATCCTAAAGGCAAGGAGAGAGGAGTTCTTTGTACTGAAAATTTACTCTTCTTACCATACATGTAACAGGTCATCCGCCGATGGGGGGAGGGGGGTTGGGGGGGTCTGGCGCCGGCCGGGGGGGTCTGAGCCAAAATGTTGGGGGAGGGGGGTGGGTACTAAAAAACGCTCAAAAATCGAGAAAAATCGCAATTTTTGGCTGAAAATTGCCAAAAATCGCTAATTTGGGCTGAAATACAGCTAAAAAGTGCTGTTTTGCAGGCGATTTTGGCAATTTTTGTGTGTGAAAGTGTAAAAAATTGCAAAAATTTGCTCGAAAATTTACTTGCCAGAAAAATCGGAGGGGGGGTCGGTGAAATTGTCTCGGGGGGGTCCCCATCTGGGGGGGTCTGGCCTAAGTCGGGTGGGGGCAGACCCCCCAGACCCCCCCTGTTACATGTATGCTTCTTACTCAGAACTCAGTATTCAAATACACACGCTTTTTTTACTCCGTTAGAACCACGAATACACTGATTTTAGAATGTTGATCGATGAACTTGTAATGATGTGCTACCTTACCTAGAGAGTTATGCGCACGGACTTTCAGTTAATTACTGTAGAGGCAGTAGGGTGACTAGCACTAGCGCGTCAGTTTTAAAAGTGGAGCCATGAAACTGCAGTCGCGAGTACCGGCGGCCGTACTAAGCTGGTCATTGTTATCCGGCTGACACAGACGGTTGGCCAGGATATTGATAGGAATGCTGATCAGTTTCACCGACCGATCAGTTCGTCAACTGGTTGACTCAATAAATGCACGACCAGTTTGTTAGCCATCCTAGATGCGAGAAAAAGTCATAGTTTTTCTAAGTTTTATGACCTAAACAATCAGGAAATCTAATGTAACCAGAAAACTTTTCAGCGTTTAAGTGTAGCTTGACATAACTACCTATACTTGCACAAATTTGTATCAAACAGCACTAAAAAATATAATGCCTAATTGTTGCCTTCCGGCATAAGCTATACTGTCTCAGATCTATTGTGTGAGTGATTGACACCTCTCATTAGCCTCTTAATTGGAACTGAACAGGTCACACTCAAAGCACCACACGGACCTGCCCGAACTATGTCGCACCCAACCGGCCCACACCGAACCGGCCGCACCCAAACGGCCCACACCCAAACGGCCACACCGAACTGTACCCTACCCGATTCTACTCTATCAAATTTTTTCCCTGACCGGACACCAAATTCCCTGAATTTTTTAAAATTCCCTGACTTTTCCATGACTCCCTGACTTTTCGGGTCCCGCACGAACTCCGTTTTATGATCATTTATTTATTTATTTATTTATTTATTTATTTATTTATTTTGTCGCCCAAGTAAGACAACATGTTAGTACAATGTAAAATAAACAGCGCAGAAAGAGTGTTAGTGGGCAACAGGTGCACAATGTCTAAAAAGAACGGTGATCATCAGTCAAGTGATATGGTAGCAGCCCTAAAATCTATGATAAAACTACATTGGTTTCAACTTGAACAAAAAGCCACCCAATGATGGCTTCTTTCTATGTAAAACTAAGACTATACGTACATGTACGTAGTTGTAGCTCATCAATAAAGAAAACTAAGAAAATGATCAATTGTTACTGTATACAGATGTAATTTGATTAAAAACATGATTTTACATGGAGTTGAACGCAAAAGTTTCGGCTCTAACTCTTCAAAAAATTGAAATTTTGGGTGGGTAGCCAAATTATTACGTAATTAGGGGAGGGGGTCAGAAAATTATTACGGGCGATTATCCGGGGGGAGGGGGGTCCGAAAATGGGCAAAAATACCATTACGTAATTTTTGCACGCCCACTTTACTGACAAAACAACAATGACAAAAGGGTTAGACCAGTATGGGTTATATAGTGCGAATCTCTTGCAGTACATAAGGTAAACCAGATCCCTCCCCGGATCTGTTGCACCTATGTTTTAGGATCATGTCATGTCAATGTTTAGAAATCTGTAAAAGCCACTTGTGGCATGGCATGTGCTGCGGTGGTGGCACAAAAGTATACAAAGACAAAAGTGTTTAGAGTGACCCAATGGCGTGGCAGTCAGTACTTAGGAGCCAATTGGCAAGAGCCGTTGGTGGATAGAGACGAATTGAAGGAACCTCTGGCTCCCGACGACCTGAGGAGTTTGTCCTTGATCAAAGCAGCTAGAAACGACAGCACACAGGTCTTCTACAACAAGGACGTCGACTTTGTGTAACTGTCTTTGCCTTATTTGGAACTATACGAAGAAATAAGCTTTCGGGAGGCGAAAGCTTGAAATTATGATAGGGGTTGGAGGGAAGCTAAGCGAAGAAGTCGTATTTTCGGCTTATTTTCGTTAGGAGAAATTATTTTCAGCTCGTTTACATCTGTTTCAAACTTACTGTTTGTCATATTTTCTGTACAGATTTTTTCGGCAAAAATCACCCAGAACCATGTAGCAGCAGGGGGTCTGCTCCCCACCCGACTTAGGCCAACCCCCCCCCCCGGGTGCCCCCCTAGACGATTTTGCCGACCGATGTTTCTGGCAAGTTTTGCATTTCAGACACAAAAACTGCCAAAATCGCCTGTAAAACAGCACTTTGATTTGGGAGGGGGGGCGCGGCGATTTTGGTGGTGGGGTCGGTTGGGGTTGGGCAACCCCCCGGACCCCCCCCCGACCCGACGGCCCATGTATGGCACCAACCCCCGCCGAAAAACCACATACCCCTCACGATTTTTCCGGCCCATGTACGGGCAATTTTAGCAACTTTTGCGCCGGAAATTGTAAAAAAATTGAAACTTGCGTCCCAGTAAAATCATCTGGAGGTTTCCTTTCCCGATGGGGGCTTCATCATTCAACAGTTACATAAACGGCAAATTAGGCTAGATTATAAAAGTAATGCAGTTGATTTTTGGGGCAGATTCTATGTAGAACAATTTTTGTCATTTTATGCTGCTACTCGGACAAGACGTCTCACTGGCGCAGTCATCCAAATTATTGATTGCGTTTATGAGTTTCAAGCTTTATTGCAAAGCCAACATTTTTATCAGTACGTTGCTTCTATAGAAAGTTCGTCAATATGATGATGCACGACGGCAAGAAGGAACTATCGCGCAAGATTCTGCTCGACTGTTTCGAGGTGATCAAGCGTAGACAGTACAAGAAGTGGCAGAAAGCCGGTGAACTAGAGAGACTGAAGATCGAGCGTAATCCTCTGTCTGTCTTCAAAAAAGCTCTGGACAACTGCAAGCCGTCCTTGTCCCTAACTAGGATTGTTAGAGGTGGCACTACCTATCAGGTGGGCACTTTATCTGTCTCCCATCTTATTAATACATGCATCAAGTCGGTCATATTTGGTTTGTACAACTTGCTTACCTACGCCGGGGGCCTTACCCTCAGGGCTGCTGCTACCACTGTCAGAAAATTTACAGCGCTTTTTGGAAAATCTACTTGGTGCCCAGTCCGTTTGTCACCCGGACCAGACATGGGCAAAGGGGGGGGGCTGAGGGGGGTTGGCCCCCCCTCAGGCTCTGACCTACCCCCCTTCAGCCGGCCGCTACCCCCCCTCAGGAATTTTTTGGAGGGCTTTGTATAGAAAATTATGATAAAAATATGCCTGGATTAGGTGCAAATGAGCTCAGAATAGCTTATTTTAGCTTATTTTAATGAAAAATAAGCAGCAAAACCTTGATTTTAGCCAAAAATTTTTGGCTTACCACCCCCTCAGCCCCCCCCCCCCTCAGGCGCTCCTACCCCCCCTCAGCCCCCCCTCAGGAATTGAAAATTCTACCCCCCTCAGCCGAAATGCTAGCCCATGTCTGACCCGGACCAGTCGGCTTTTTTTCGATAGAATGGTCGACTCTGTTCAAATGAGCCAAATTTGGCTTCGTTGTTTTTCCTTAGGGGCCGTCCATAAACTACGACGTTCAGAGAGGGGGGGGGTGGGGGTACCCCGAAAAACGTCGCAGAACGTCGGAGGGGGGTGGGGGGTTGAGGCAAAACGTTGACGTATTTTTGGCCTTTTTTGGTAAGGTTTGACGATTGCAGAATAAGCAAGAGTGCACAGAAAGTCAAACGGTTTTTTGACACATTTTTGTAGTTGTACAACATACAGTATGTTAGCGTGATTTGCACAGGTTGTGCAAAAAAAGCAACCCAGCAGATTTTTTACTGTAGCAACCGTAAATCCCAACCGATTTGAATGACTCTTTTTTAACTGAAAGTTAAATAAATTCTTGAAAGATTGGTGAAACTAACTGGTAAATACGTATGTGCACAGGCATAAATTTTTCTATTATTCATTTGTGATTACGCAGTCAGAAAAGCAGCTTCAGATTTTGAACGAAAATTCGAAAATTTTATTTCGGGGGGTGGGGGCCCTCCCAAACGTTGAAATTTTTATGGGGGGGTGATGATGAAAACGTCGGTAAACGTCGGAGGGGGGTGGGGGTGCAAAATTTTGAATTTTTGAACGTTGTAGTTTATGGACGGCCCCTTATTCAGATCTCAGTTTTGATCTCTAACTAATTAATGTATGCGTTATTTTTCTAGTAAAAGCAAAGAAAACTACGTATGTCTGAAATTCATTAGTTTGTCGGCCTATTGTGCTAGAAATCGGAAAAGATCGCTAATTTGGGCTCAAATACAGCTGAAAAGTGCCAGACCAATTATTTAGCAGTTTTCGTGACTGAAATACTAAAAAATATTGCTCAAAAAATTATTTGCCAGAAAATCGTAGGGGGTGGGACGGAAACGTGGTAACTGGTAGGGGCAAACCGCTAAGTACTGTTAAGACAAAGACGCTCTGTATTTTAACATATATTTTTTAGAAATCCGCCGCAATCATTACTATCAAGCAAACCGTTGCTTTTCAAGCATACATTTAACCTGCCTGACTTCTAGAGCGGAAATTAACTTATAAATGCAAAATTGCGGTACGCTACTATTAGGCGAGGCCGATTAGGCGATGCCGATTAGGCGACGCCGATTAGGCGATGGTACTATTAGGCGACAAAAAACATTAATTGATAAGAGTACAACTCGTTAACTTATTGCTAACAAGCCACCTGTCCTGACTGTTTCTAACTCAGATCCTGGCAATTGCCCCTATTCCCCAGCTTGCGTCCAGCACGTCAGTCACGGGTCGGCCACATATTTTTTGGGTTGCTATGTTCATTAACGCACTTTGGATGCAGACGATGCACGACGCACCAATAACTTGCGGAAGCAGCTCACAGAGTTTCACAGCGAGAATTTGATGCGGCGCTTCCATCCATCTAGCGCTTTATAAATGTTCTGCGACATGCATACATGGGCCGGAAAAATGGGTTGGGGTTGGGGGTAGACAAAATCCGAAAATTTGAGGGTGGGCCTGCCGGTTTGGGGGAGGGCCGCGGCGATTTTAGTGTGTGGGGTCAGGAACAACAGTCGGCTTCAGGCGGGTGGGTGGGGTCGTTTGGGAGGTAGAGCCCAAGTTGAGGTGTGGGCAACCCTCACCCCGGACCCCCGCGGTCCATGTATGGCGACATGTGCAGAAATGTTTTTTACTTTACTAATGAGTGCTCAGTGAGTTGGAATTTATCCATCCATGGTGTTGCACTTATTTTTTAAATGAGTCCTTGAAATTGCTTTTCTATTCTGTTATATTTTGTTTTAATTGCTGTTGTGCTGTTTGCATTGCTGTGCTATGTTTTAGTGGTAACCTATGTTGCCGTACGGATTTATAGCAAAAATTAGTTCTGTCGCCTAATAGTACCGTCGCCTAATAGTACCGCTAAATCGCCTAACCGGCGTCGCCTAATCGGCATCGCCTAATAGTCCTGCTTCGGCAAAATTGTGTCTGTTGTTAGTGAAGGTATTGGAGGATTTCAGGTTCCGGGGCCGATAAGCGAGCGGGAGGCGGCGTTCCGCGCCAAAAAGTGGATGATCCACATGTGTAGAGAACACCAGCGATTGGACAAAATGCCCAACGCCCTCGCCACCGAATTGCTGGAAGCTTTTGAAGGAGAAGTACTTAGCTGACTGCTTTCTTGTAGCCTTGCCAATACATACGGCACTGCTTTATTCAAACATTACTACATTTCTGATCGAACACTTGGATCGATTAGATTAGGTCGAGCCGAGCAGAATGAGGCGATAACCTAAAGCAGAAGACACAGAAACTGATTGTGAACAAAATTTCAGTCGGCGTGTTCCCGTTTCCTCTTTTTCCGTTTTCCTCCTTTTTAAAATTCTGTCAAAAGGAGGAAAACGAAAAGGAGGAAACCGGAACAAACCACTACAGTTAGGCACTTAACGCATACATGGGCCGGAAAAATCCGGAGGGGTATGGAGACCTTGGGAGGCGTGGGGTTCCCGAAAAACAGGCCAAAAAACGCCTATTAAGTGAAAATTTTCTCCCTCCGGGAGGGGGTATTAGCCGGCGAGGGGGAAGAGTATTCCCCCATCCCTCCGGCCCATGTATGACCGTCACCATATATGGTACTCTCACTTTCGGGGAGTCTGGTGCCCTACCCATGGCCATGGGTGCCGGTACCATATCGTACCAGCACTGTCCACGAACGTGGGGGTACCATTATATGGTGACGGTGCCACTAGCCTTGGTACCGATACCGTATATTATGATACCGGCACCATACATGTAACAGCTCCGGGCCGACCTGGCGGTTTCGCCCAAAGGGGGTCCCAAATTTCAAAAAGCTCAAAAACGTCTGGAAATGCGTTTTCGCACGTTTTCTTCATTAATAACGCTAAAAATGGCTATTTCAAGCTGCCAACTTGCGTTTTAGAGCTAAAAACAAGCAAAAAATGACAAAAAGGGTTTCCAAAAACACCGATTTCTCTTAAATACCAGCAGTGGAAACGCCAAATTCGGTTTCCAAAGGCTTTTCTAGCGAATTTTAGGCTAAAAATTAGTGATTTCTAATCCAGTTTGTTTAGTACTGGACCCACTACTGGTATTTGTATTTTTGGATCCGGGTCCCTTAACCTGTTTCGGGGGTGGGAGGGTTTGGCCGTTCCAGCTTGGGAGTAGCCCCAAAACTCCCCTAGTACCAGACATGGGCAAAGGGGGTCTGAGGTATACATGGGCCGGAAAAATCCGGAGGGGGGTTGGGGGTTGCAGACCTCGGGGGGGTCCCCAGAAAAAGGCAAAAAAACGCCTATTTTGCCTTAAATAAGCGAAAATTTCCTCCGTACGGGAGGGGGGTAGGGGGTATGGCCGGTCGAGGGGGAGGGGTATACCCCCCTTACCCCCCGGCCCATGTATGGTCTGAGGGGGGGGTTGGCCCTAGAGGACTTTTTGGCTTACCACCCCCTCAGCCCCCCATCAGGCGCTCCTACCCCCTCAGGAATTGAAAATTCTACCCCCCCCCCTGAGCCAAAATGCTAGCCCATGTCTGCCTGTATGACCGGTAGCCGGTACCATATATGGTGTCGGTGCCATAAACGGCGTTAAGTGCCAGACTATATTATTGCATTTACGCAGAGGCACTTTATTCGTGGCACGTGCAAAGTTTGAAATTAGGTTAATACCTAAGACTGACCTGTTTCAGGGCAAAGTGGTGAAGAAAAAGCAAGAACTTCACAAACAATGTGATTTAAACCGTGCCTTAGCTCATTATCGCTGGGGATGATATCTGTCGTCTTCGTCTGAAAATTTTACTACTTACATATTACATAAAAATAAGTGTAGTGTTCGAAATTTTAGCTGCTCTATTCAGTAGTACACAACTTGACTCTTAGCAGGGCTGTTGGGTCGGTTTTTTTCGTTTTTTTTCGAAAAAAACCGTTTTTTTTCCGAGGGGCTCGGAAAAAAGCTAAAATGCGGGAAAAAACTCAAGCAAGTTTTTAAAGGAAAAAGGCACAATAACTGGTTAAATTCGCTTCCAATGCTTTGAATTTACGTTAATAGAAGCCTTACAAGCATATCCATGGTAGAACTTAGCTGTTTTTCGCAAAAAAATACCGGTCCATATTCAGGAAACTTTTACTATTGTATTTTTGGTGTTTTGAAATTAAATTACTACTCTAAAAGATTAAATTAGTGCATTTTGTAATAAGACTCACGCTATTTCGTTGAATTCTGCAATAAAAAGCGATTGTTAAAAAAATTTTCTGTCATCTCAGAAAATAACTTCTGGAAAAAACATATAGTCTGGCACTTAACGCCGTTTATGGCACCGACACCATATATGGTACCGGCTACCGGTCATACATGTCATACAGGCAGACATGGGCTAGCATTTTGGCTGAGGGGGGGGTAGAAAAAACCCGGAAAAAAACCGGCTTGAGTTTTTTCCGGAAAACAAACAGCCCTGACTCTTAGTTGATTTGTGTAAATTATGCGTTGGTCTAGTCTGTCGATACGAACCGATCTCATCTTATCGCGGTCCTACTATCTGGTAACTAACTGGGCCTAATCTAATACCGCTTTAGGCTTGATCAGAGCTGTTTGTTTTCCGGAAACAAACTCAAGCCGGTTTTTTTTCCAAAAGTTATTTTCCGAGATGACAGAAAATCTGTTTAACAATCGCTTTTTATTACAGAATTCAACTAAATAGCGTGAGTTTTATTACAAAGTGTACTATTTTCATCTTTTAGAGTAGTAATTTGATTTAAAATCAACACAAATACAATAATCAAAGTTGCCTGAAAATGTACCGGTATTTTTTTGCCAAAACAGCTAAGCTAAGCTAAGTAAGTGGAGCTTGTAAGGCTTCTATTAACGCAAATTCAAAGCGTTTGAAGCGAATTTAGCCAGTTATTGAACGTATTTACTTTAAAAACTTGGTTGAGTTTTTTCCGCATTTTAGTTTTTTTTCCGAGCCCCTAACAAAAAACCGTTTTTTTGGAAAAAAACCGACCCAACAGTCCTGGGGCCTAACCTCTACACCGTTTTAAATTTGGTGCAATAGCCATTTAAAGTTATTCGAAAAGCTGGAGGAAGGCCAGCAGATGGTCTTTTTTTGGTTAACACTGTTTGGGCGCGCCTTATTCGAATATACAGTATGAACAGTGCCTGTAGTAAAGCAGCAATACATGTGTTACATGTAGATGTTGAGAATTAGATTGCTAGTGGTTCGCCATGTGTTGCAATATCAAGCAAGCGCAAGCAAGACGCTTAGATTTGTTCAATGTATTAGTGCGTAGTAGGGTACCTACGATTGCTGCGAACGTTACTTGTACTCGAAAAACTGACAAATTCTCGTCCTCTGAATGTATTTATAAGTTGGTTTCATGTTTTCCAACCCCTGCTGTTAACAATTACTACCCAAAAAATTGCTAGGATTACTAGGGCGCCATTGCATTTTACGTTTAATTTGGAAAATATAGTGTTTCCGCTAAGGGCTGTTGATCAACTTCGAAACTCATAAATGTAATATTTTAGTCCGAGTTTCCATAAATAAGCCCGTTGGCTGATTTTCGGTTTCAAAAAGTCTCAAAATCTATTAACAGTGGGGTAGAGATGTGCACACCTTTTTTTTCCGGCCCGGCACGGCGGGCCGATCAGGTGAGGCATGCCCGCCCCGCCATGCCCGACGGGCATCAAAATCGGGCCCCGCCCGGGGGGGGCCTGAAAATAGTGTCCGGCCCGGCCCGCCGAAAATCCAGCCCGGCCCGTTAATTTTGCTTTGTCTTACTAAATTTTTGAAAATTTGGCATGAATTTTCAGATTAAAAGCTAAATCTTATGTTAAGCTTTGGAAATTGGCATTTTAAGAGTCAGTCTCTGGACCAATCGAGTTTTAGTATTCAGACCCAAAATTGAAACTTTGGCCTAGAGAGCTGTAAGTTGGTACACTAATACATATCGATAGGTTATGTAACCACCGCAAAGGATTTCCCGATTCGACGCTCCACGCTCGAGATACAGCCGTCTGAAAATCGGCTCGCTTAACTATGGGACAAAAATTTCGAACTTGAATTTCTTTCCTGCTAAAACCAGTTGGGACCTAGAATTTGGAGATTTTACGTAACTTTTAGAGTACTTTAAGAATTTTTGGTCGGTTTTCGATTTTGACGAAAAAAATTTTTTTTCGACCCCCTTCCCGCCCCCCCTAGCTCGTCTGGAACCCCCCTATATGGGTTTTTTTTTCAGATTATTGTAGCGCCATTTGTTGGCTACAGATCGGTGCCAAGCACGATAGCCCACGGCCCGGGGTTTTGGAGTAAATTGACTTCAAATGGCTGAAAATCGCATTTTTTTCCAGTTTTACTGTGGAACAAAATTTCGAACTTGAATTTCTTTCCTTCTAATAACAGTTGGGACCTAGAATTTGGGGGTTTTACGTAACTTTTAGAGTACTTTAAGAATTTTGGGTCGGTTTTCGATTTTGAGGAAAAAAATGTTTTTCGACCCCCTTCCCGCCCCCCTAGCTCGTCTGGAACCCCCATATGTGGGTTTTTTTATTTCAGATTATTGTAGCGCCATTTGTTAGCTACAGATTGGTGCCAAGCACGATAGCCCGCGACCCGGGGTTTTGGAGTAAATTGACTTCAAATGGCTGAAAATCAGATTTTTTCCAGTTTTACTATGGGACAAAATTTGCGATTTTCAGCCATTTGAAGTCAATTTACTCCAAAACCCCGTGCCGTGGGCTATCGTGCTTGGCACCGATCTGTAGCCAACAAATGGCGCTACAATAATCTGAAATAAAAACCCATATAGGGGGTTCCAGACGAGCTAGGGGCGGAAGGGTCGAAAAAAATTTTTTTTTCGTCAAAATCGAAAACCGACCAAAAATTCTTAAAGTAGGTATGGCCAATGGTTTTCAAAAATTCACGCTACAGCAAAACAATTATGCTAAAACCGCCGATAACATGACCGGATGCGATAATATACGCAAAAAACCGCACTTGATTCCATGAAAAATTAGAAAAATGCGATCTAAAATCATTTGTCTGCGAAGAACTTTTGTATGGCGCACTTGGTACCATTTTTATTTATGGGCGACAGATTTGAATAACTGGTGCTACACGGAAAAATTTATGCTAAAACGACAAAGCATGACCTGATGCGATTATTTACGCAAAAAACCGCACTTAATTTCATGAAGAATTGGAGAAATGCGGGTTCAAAACAGTCGCGTGGGTTAAATCGCGTAAATTAGTGTTTATAACTTGGTCGCCGTCCCAGCGGTGGCTGATTTTGAATGGCGCGAGTTACGAAGGTGAAACCAAATTGATTGTTTAAAATCTACTATAAAGATGTGAATATTCGTCGCACAGCTAAATTAATGCGAAAAAGTATGGTTGGAATTGTTGGGTACAATAAAAGCCAGAAATGGCAAAAATTATAGGTTGCAGAAACTTCAACACCGTTTGTGGGGTTAACGACAAACAGCAGAGAGCCAATTCTTATATCAGTCGAAAGCCTGAAGTCTACTGTATACGGAACCGATTGAACATCTTTCGCCGAATTCGTCGTTTTTTCACAAGAACGATAAACATGAAAAAAATCCACGAAAAAGCCGATTTTCAGTAGTTAAGGAAGAATCAAATTTGTGGGGACCATGCCAAAGTGCGGAAAGAAAAAAAGCAGTGCTATATAGGTAACGAGTTGCGGTGATTTTAAAACCGGTTGAACAAAATTTGAATCAAGTCTCTTTTTGGCAGAAAATAGACATTGAAAAACGACGAATTCAGTTTTCGAGAGAAAAATGCTTTTAACGGCCGAATTATGATTCAATATGCATCTTATCTCGATAGCTCACACTCTGTTTTATATAAATACATCACATCCTCCTATCAATAACGGAACACAAAAAAGCATTTGCGCTTGAAGTTACAAAAACCACTTTGGACCACTTTTTGGCTGTGTTTTGTATTTTCTATTCCGCGCCGCGCGCATGCTTTGGCCATTCCTACTTCAAAGTACTCTAAAAGTGACGTAAAATCCCCGCAAATTCTAGGTCCCAACTGTTTTTAGCAGGAAAGAAATTCAAGTTCGAAATTTTGACCAATAGTAAAACTGGAAAAAAAAAATGAAATTGTCAGCCATTTGGAGTCAATTTTACTCCGAAACTCCGAGGCCGTGGGCTATCATGCTTAGTTAGCATCTTACAATCTGTAGCTAACAAATGGCGCTACAGTAATCTGGAATAAAAAAAACCACATACGGGGGTTCCAGACGAGCTTAGGGGGCGGTAAAAGGGTCGAAAAAATTTTTTTCGTCAAAATCGAAAACCGACCGAACATTCTTAAAGTTACTCTTAAAATTACGTAAAATCCCCAAATTCTAGGTCCCAACTGTTTTTAAGGGTGGAAAGAAATTCAAGTTCGAAATTTTTGTCCCATAGTAAAACTCGGAAAAAAATGCGATTTCAGCCATTTGAAGTCAATTTACTCCAAAACCCCGGGTCGCGGGCTATCGTGCTTGGCACCGATCTGTGGCCAACAAATGGCGCTACAAAACTCTGAAATAAAAAAACCCATATGGGGGGTTCCAGACGAGCTAGGGGGCGGAGGGGGAGCAATACGTA
>JASANB010002063.1:0-12555 GCA_030248155.1 Sabatieria punctata | reverse complement strand
TACTGTTATTTTAATAGTGAAATTATATTTTAATTTAATATTAATATAATAGAACTAGCCGATTTTAATTTAAATTTAATATTAATATAATAGTCCCCTGTTAGTTTTAATTTAGATTTAATATTAATACTATTAAATAACAATTTTAATAGTATTTTAATAGCATTTTAATAGTAGATTCTAAAATGAACTTATAAAGTTTTGGACACACTTTAGCGAATTGGTGAAACAACATGGTTGGCTTGAAATTGCTAGTGTACGTAAGTTGAAAATTTAATCAGAGATCCAACTTAGAAGCATTTTTCTCTGTAAATTCATGACCATTCTTTTTAAAATGACTTTGTCGACGAACAGACAGCGACGGGGACGGGGACGGGGACGGGGACGGGGACGGGGACGGGGACGGGGACGGGGACGGGGACGGGGACGGGGACGGGGACGGGGACGGGGACGGGGACGGGGACGGGGACGGGGACGGGGACGGGGACGGGGACGGGGACGGGGACGGGGACGGGGATGGGGACGGGGACTGGAACGGGGACGGGGACGGGGACGGGGACGGGGACGGGGACGGGGACGGGGACGGGGACGGGGACGGGGACGGAGATGGGGACGGGGACTGAGATTGAGACTGACATGTAGACAAGACTGAAACGGGAACCGAGACAGAGACCAAGACCGAGACCAAGACCGAGACCGAGACCAAGACCGAGACCGAGACCGAGACCGAGACCAAGACCGAGACCGAGACCAAGACCGAGACCGAGACCGAGACCGAGACCGAGACCGAGACCGAGACCGAGACCGAGACCGAGACCGAGACCGAGACCGAGACCGAGACTAGACCTATTTTGTAGTGACTACTAACTACTAACCACTAACTACTAATTTTCGGGGTTTTATGACGTCAACAAGACTACAAATTGACTACGACTACATATTCAGATTTAGTGACTACATATTCAGATTTAGTGACTACATATTCAGATTTAGTGACTACTGTTGCTAAGTAAATTTATTTTAAATATAATTAAATTATAATTTACTTACCACATGCCCAGAGAAATATAATTATATTATAATTTACTTACCGTATCCGAGAGAAATTTAATTTAATTATAATTAATAACTTACCACATTTAATTAAATTAAGTACATTAAGTATATTTAAAATAGGCCTGATTTTGGCGGGCTAACATCTTAAGCTTTGCTTCCAACTAAGCAAGGATGCTATAACAGTTATCTAGAATGAAAACCAAATGAGGGTATCACAGGTTAAGTCAACAACAGACATGGACAAAGGGGGCTGAGGGGTTTACCCGCGCAGGCTCTGACCTACCGCTCCTCAGGCTACTACTACCCCTTCAGGATTTTTTGGAAGTATGTTATAAAAGTTTGCCTAGGTTAAGTGTGAATGAGCTCAGACTAGCTTATTTCAACCTTAAAGGAAAAAGCCAAAAAACCTTGATTCCAGCGAAAAATCGGACTTTTTGGCTTACCGTCTCACCTCATCAGCCGCCGCTACCACCTCCAGCCAGCCCCTCAGATTTTGAAAATTTATCACCCCTAGCCGAAATAGCCCGTGTCTGTCAATAGTAAAAATGACAGTTCGTCAGAATTTTAATATGAAAGCCCCAATCTCAAGTGGCTTTCCAGTCAGTTTCTGCTTGCATCCACAACAGATAAAGACAATGCCTGTTAGACAGAACATATGCTATCGCAAAAGTACCTATAGGCACTCTTAGCTCGGTGGATAAATTGGAGTAGTTTGTTTTGTGGGAGATTAAAAGAAACAAGCGCAAAGACAAAACGCGGTGGGCGGGCGGGTGGAAAATTGTACAGTATGCCTTGCCATTGAAAGGTATAGATACCGCCGAAAGGGGCCGTCCATAAACTACGACGTTCAAAAATTCAAAATTTTGCACCCCCACCCCCCTCCGACGTTTAACGACGTTTTCATCATCACCCCCCATAAAAACTACGACGTTTGGGAGGCACCCCCCCCCCCCCCCGAAATAAAATTTTCGAATTTTCATTCAAATTCTGAAGCTGCTTTTCTGACTGCGTAATCACAAATGAATAATAGAAAAATTGTGCCTGTGCACATACAATGTATTGTACGTATTTACCAGTTCGTTTCACCGATCTTTCAAGAATTCATTTAACTTTCAGTTTAAAAAGAGTCATTCAAATCGGTTGAGATTTGCGGTTGCCATAGTAAAAAATCTGCTGGGTTGTGTTAGTCACTCTTGTTCATTGCCAAAATCAGCGTTTCAAATTTGAGGGCAAATATCTCGAGAACCAAGCAGAGCATCTTAACGAAAATTCTACCAATCAAGAATTTATTTGTTTTTCATTCAAAAAAAGATTTATTCAAATCGGTTGAGATTTACGGTTGCTACAGTAAAAAGTCTGCTGGGTTGTTTTTTTGTACACCCAGTACAAATCACGCTAACATAATGTGTTGTACAACTACAAAAATGTGTCAAAACCGTTTGACTTTTTCTGCATTCTTGCATATTCTGCAGTCGTCTAACCTTACCAAAAAAGGTAAAAAATACGTCAACGTTTTGCCTCAACCCCCCACCCCCCTCCGACGTTCTGCGACGTTTTTCCGGGTGCCCCCACCCCTCCTCTCTGAACGTCGAAGTTTATGGACGGCCCCAAAGCAGGTGCTCATGCAGCACTTGCATGCTGCCAAAAAGGTTCAGCAATAGATAGGCTTCTGTAAGTAAATTAAGTAAATTATTTTTGGTAAGTATAATTTACAAATTATAATTATAATTAACTTTCCCTGTTTTCGTAGAAATTTAATTTAATTATAATTTACTTACCAAATAATTTACTTGTATTAGTAAATTTCTAAACAATTTAATAAAAATTATAATTATAATTTACTTAGCAACGGTACTACAAATTGACTACAAAATACCTTTTGAATTTGTGAATTAGTAGTCAGCAAATTCTGGAATTTATTTGGTCATATCATGAACATTAGCCATTTAGAAACGGAAATGGTGCCATTTTATCGGTGGGTTTTTGTTAATTGAGCTAGTTTTGACAACTTTTTTTGTCGTTCAAAAGCAATTTTCCTGTTATATTTTAGAATATTCTAACCGTTTGTAAACAAAGCAAAGTACACGTTTGTTTGTTTCTTGGCAAACAAAATATAATATAGGTTGAATAATGACGAAAATATATCTTTTGAAGTTGTAAACAAAAAACCGTCTATTTTGAAGTTAATCCTAAATTTATAACTTTCGTAGTAGAAATTTTAACAGGCATTTTTGGCACCACACCTTGCAGAAAAATAGATGTTATTCCTCAAATGTCAACGTCTCCCTTGTTTGGCTCACTTTTTTGATTTTCAAATTCCTGTTTTATATCCTAAACCTAAAAATTAGGTAATTTTATTGAAAATTTGCTGACTACTAATTGACTACAGTCATGTCTCGTTAATCCGGACCTCGTTAATCCGGATATTCGCCTTCCGGACAAGATTAGGCCAGGTCCCAATTTTTCCCCATGTTATATGACTCGTTAATCCGGATCCGGATTCGTTAATCCGGACAGAGGATTTGGGGTCCCAACTTCGAAAGTTGTATGGTAAAGTGATTCGTTAATCCGGATTTGGTTAATTTGGACAAAATCCATGCGCAATTTTTCAATTCAGGTGTGAACTTTCAATTGAATAAATGCTTTTCGTTGAGTCAGAATGTGATTATTTTTGCCTTTTTAGGAGCTATAAGCGGCTGAAATAAGTTTTTTGGGTATTAATTAGGAAATATAGCTGCAGAATCTGATATGCAACTAACAAAAAGCTGTCATTTAGGCCTTTGACCCGAAAAACAGTGTTTTAGCTTTGATTCGTTAATCCGGAAATTCGCTAATCCGAACAAAATTGGCCGGTCCCAACTCGTCCGGATTAACGAGACACGACTGTACTAACTATGACTACATATTCAAAATCGAGAAATTTTGAGACTACTAACTACGACTATTATTTAAAATTTGGAAAAGAAATAGGTCTAACCGAGACCGAGACTGAGCCTACTTTTGTGCCCAAATTAGCGTTTTCCACTGTTCATTGCGGAAAATTGCGATTTTTAAGCGTTTTCTTTAGTACCCTGCAAACTCCCCTCAGAATTTCGGCCCAGAGCCCTCGCCAGATCCACATGCCGCCATCCTCCCCCAAAAGGCGGATGTCCTGTTACATGCATGACGATGTTTAGCAGGAAGCAAGCTTTACAACGCATACTGTAACTTAACACTGTACTTATGATGTGCGCCTCGTGTTAGAGATGTGCACGGGCCGGCCGGGCATGCCTGTCAACTAGGCCGGGCATGTATGTATAAAGAACAAAAGAATACAAAAAAGAACACCTTCATTAGCTTAGCATTGTACCAAATGAATTCAAAATACGTGCCGTTCTACCGTATGCAGAATTATTTTAACAGTAAGTAATTTCAGCCTTGGTGCCGTTCGTACACAAGCCTTTACCCCACCTGTCGACCAACTTAATTTTAAGCCTCAATTTGAAGCTCAGGCTTAGATTCAAGTGTACGGTTTGATTTATAGGTTGAGCTTCTGCTTCTTGCTTTAAAAAGAGTGTCAACCACCCCCACAGCCCTGGATACGTACACTGTATGGTATTAGTACATTACATTGTGTATCATTATCAATGACAAAAAACCCCAATATCCAATTTCTGGAAAACAACCCAATACCAGTTCGCACTCTAATTAAAAGCAAGCATAAATTTGAAATTCCTGTTTTAAAATGCCAATATCAAAGCTTAAGAGCCACATTTTATAAAACCGGGGCGGGTCCCCTAATAACCGGCGAACATGAAAATTTCTGACCTATAGTTTTTATTTGATAAATCGATAGGTCTATGATAGAAAATAACACACGAGAAATATTTTCACGCGACTGTCACTAATATGCAAATTAGGGCTAAAAACGTGTTTTTCCAGCCAAATTCGGTGTTTCTTTCATTTCTTCCGCATGTGTTGACGGATTGGGCTGATATTTTCAGGAATAATGCTAGGTATATTGGGTGTTGTACCTATAAAATTTGAAGAGGATCGGCCAAGGTTGAGATCGCAAATTATAATGAGATGCAAATTTTGGGGTCCTGTAAAAAATCGAATTTTGCAAAAAAAGGTACATCGAAATTTTCGACCAAACTTTCAGTGTAGGTTGCTTAAGTGTCCCTCAAAGTAAACCCTCTTTTCCCGCTTGTGGACTTTGTCTCTGTTTCGAGAAATTAATGTTCGAATTTTCATGCACATGTTGGTAGAAAAAAATCGGAATTTACTTACAGCTTGCGTTAGAGCAGACGGATCTTTTAGCGGTCAGTCTCGCTTGAAACAGCGCGCAATGGCCGATCGATTGGTTGGTCGTCCGCCAGAAACAAACCACTGAGTCGGATAGTGTAAGAGTTTAAAGTGAGCGAGTTGACCGCACTGCGATTTTCTCATGTTTTTGAGTTCTGTAATGTTGTTTATCATGGCTTTTGCCTTAAAATCCGAATGGAAAGTGTATGCTAAGTTTGGAGAAGGCTCAGCGTGTCTCAGTAACCATTATTCAAGAGCTGAATATCAAACGCACAGCTCGCCACCTCCAGGCCCTCTCAATTGATATGGAACCTTTTCGAAAACGCTGTACTGTACCTTGACAGATTTGGGTTTTGTTTGGCGGCTCTTCGTCAAGTATAGCATTCAGCTTTTGAAAAATGGTTGTTAGAGGCACGCCGAGCTTTGTATGAAACCTCCGAGTTTAGTGCAAATGTACAAGACAATGGTTTATTATAAACAGTACACAGGGTCCCATTCTAATTTTAATTAGTACACAAGAGTAGAATTTTCTCAACAGCCAAAGCCGATTATTTCTGGAAAATTCTCCTGCAGAGTTGCGTCAAGTCCACTTGATAGCTCAAGCAAAGAGCCTAATCAGCACGATTGGTCTTGCCATAAAATATAATACAAGCAACAACCAAATAATAATAAATTATACCACAAATCTCAATTCTCAGAGTCGCCTGTCCTCATCAAGGTGACTTGAGGCTGTTTCGGTTTCTGGTTCACAAGTTGGGCCATAAGGTCTTGATTTTTTCTTTAAAGGGCTTTTGAATTCTGGTCCTTCCTGCTTTGATTTAGGGGAAGCAGTTTCTGGCCGTTTCTTTGACGCCTCATCTGACATAACTGCTCTTGGGTTTTCTGTGCGTTTCTGACAAACTTCTATAATAGGAGATAGTTTCAAAGACTGTTTTCCTTTCAACACTCTGATTGGGGTTTCAATTTTTGTTAAGAGGTATAAGAGTCGAATTTCTCTGAACCAAAGCAAACTCCTAAAGTGAGAAAATGAGTGCATGTAGTGTGTGATAAAAGCTTACCCTGTCCAAGAACTAAAGAAATTCGGCTTTCATATTTCACGGGAACAATCGATTTTTTAATGGACATAAATTTCTAACCAAAAACAAGATTACCTGAATTTCCCTTTATATTTCGTTTGAGCAGACAGATCTTTTAGCTCTGGATCTCATTTGAAAGAACGCGCAAAGGGCCGATCGATTGAGTTGTCGTCGACCAAAAATAAATCACTGAGTTGGGTGCTCGAAGAGTTTTTAAGGTGAGCGAGTTCAGCCAGCGTATTGCGATTTTCTCCTGTTTTTTTATATTGTTTTTTGCCCAAAAATACTTTACTAGAGGCACGCTGAGCTTTCTCCAAAGTTTGCGTACTCTTTTCAATCCCAATTTGAGGCAAAAGTCATGATAAAAACATTATAAAACTCAAAACATGAAAAATAATGCAGTGTGGTCGACTCGCTCATTTTAAACTCTTACAGTACCCGACTCAGTGGTTTGTTTCTGGCGGGCGACCAACCAATCGATCGGCCATTGCGCGCTCTTTCAAGCGAGACTGAATGCTAAAAGATCCGTCTGCTCTAACGAAAGCTGTAAGTAAATTCCGGTTTGTTCCTACCAACGTGTGCATGAAAATTCGAACATTAATTTCTCGAAACAGAGACAAAGTCCACAAACGGGAAATGAGGGTTACTTTGGTGGACACTTAAGCAACCTACACTGAAAGTTTGGTCGAAATTTTCGATGTACCTTTTTTTGCAAAATTCGATTTTTTACCAGAACCCAAAAAATTATAATTTGCTATCTCAACCTTGGCCCATCCTTTTCAAATTTTATAGGTACAACACCCAATATACCGAGCATTATTACTGAAAATATCAGCCCGATCCGTCAACGCATGCGGGAGAAATAAAAGAAACACCGAATTTGGTTTGAAAAACACGTTTTTGGCCCTAATTTGCATATTAGTGACAGTCGAGTGAAAATATTTCTCGTGTGTTATTTTCTATCATAGACCTATCGATTTATCAAATAAAAAGTATAGGTCAGAATTTTTCATGTTCGCCGACCTGCCCCGGTTTTATAAAATGTGGCTCTTAACATGAAATTTTACTTTTAATCTGAAAAGTCATACGAAATTTTTAAAAATTTAGTAAGACGAAGCAAAATTAATGGACCAGGCCCGATTTTGATGCCCGTCGCGCATGGCGGGCCGGGCATGCCTCACGTGATCGGCCCGCCGGGCCGGGCCGGAAAAAACGTGCCCGTGCACATGTCTACTTTGTGTCAATCAGAAAATATGTCCCGGAAATGACGCTGGTCTGGTGCCTTTTTGCTGCGAGTTTTTGTAAAGAGTTGTAGAGAATGTTTGAAAAAAGTTAGCGTGCATTATGTAGTATATATGGACATGTACATGGGAAAGAGTAAATTCAATGCTGCGACTGTGGCATAAAATTGTCTTCGCTAAATCACTCAACATACACCGGGTAATTAGTAATTAGCGAAGAAGCATATTGTAATTAAAGATTCAGCAAGTGTGTGACATCAATCGGAGACTTGTAATTAACCAATTCTGATTGGAGAAAGCAGAGCAAACGGTCGACATGCGTGTGCAAGGTCTGTTCGTCCTTTGCTGTCTAGTGATGGCAGCTGAGAGTGAGCCCGAGTTCATACCTAAACAGGCTCCGGAAGTCAGTCAGCCGAAAGTGGGCAACGAGGCCATGGATAAGAAGTTCCAGCGGCCGCAGCAAGTCCGAATCGGTCGTTGGAACCCGGAGCGCATGATGGTGCAGACCGGGAGAATGCGGATGGCTACGGGAATGCAACCGAAGACGAAAGAAGACTACAAATAGAAGACGAGTGCATGTGATTAGATATCGCATGTGTACTCAGATCAATTGAGAAATAAATGATCTCGATACGCCAGACTACACTGCATATCGTTCGCAACAATTCAAATCAGCTCCCATCCTAAAAGCCCTAAGCTTAGTGCGCATACCGTTAAAATAATCTGTGCAGTTTCCACCGAACCGGTCGAACTGGTCGTGGCGCAGAACCGTTGCGCCGTTGCTTTCACGTAGCGGACAGCCGATCAATTATTTAGGACACTAACGCCCGGGAAATAACCGGCTTTGCGTATTGGGGCTTCTCCCTTTGTTTGAACGGGTTAGGTCTAGCTGGAGGGGGGAATCAGGGAAGGAAGCAGTATGGAAGCTACTAGAGTTAAAATAACGGAAAGCTGGAAGAAATCGGCAGCTTCACCTTTTCCACTCCCAAATCGGCCGATTCTGGGGCAGTACTTCGGCAGGACGATTCAAAGTGGATCAAAAAAGGTGTGGCTGGAGGCCCAGAAGGTATCGAAGCAGTATGGAAGGTACCAGACTTAAAACAATGGAAAGCTGAAGGAAAATCGGCAGCTTCACCTTTTTCCACTCCCAACTCGGCCGATTCTGGGGCAGTACTTCGGCAGGACGATTCAAAGTGGATCAGAAGAGGTGCGGCTGGAGGCCCAGAAGGCATCGAAGCAGTGTGGAAGCTACAAGACTTAAAACAATGGAAAGCTGAAGGAAAATCGGAAGCTTCACCTTCTTCCACTCGAAATCGGTCGATTCTTGGGATAGTACTTCGGTAGGACGATTCAAAGTGGATCAGAAGAGGTGCGGCTGGAGGCCCAGAAGGTATCGAAGCAGCGTGGAAGCTACAAGACCTAAAACAATGGAAAGCTGAAGGAAAATCGGAAGCTTCGCCTTCTTCCACTCCGAATCGGCCGATTCTCGGGATAGTACTTCGTCGAAGATCGATGTCATGCGAATCGTGAGTGGCGGGCTGGATGATCGAAGTGGTTCTGGTACGATCTGGAAGGCAGCGAATGGCAGAGGTGGCCTGGAGCCTGAAACCGACCTAGATTCTGTAGAAGGTGCCAGTACTTGAGTGATTTGAATTTGGCGCACTTTCTTACCTACTACAAGTCTTCCCGGTTAGGGTCCCAGCACGAAAACTCATAACCTTAGTTCCTGTCATGGGGAGGGCCTCATTGTATAAAATAAGTCGTAAAGATTGTGATTTGGTCTGTAGATTTCACTGGCTTTTATGGTTGGTTACCGTAATCGGAAGTCTGCTGTAGATTATTTTATATAAATTTTTGGGGAGCCGAAGCTCCTTTGCAACTGTAGACCGTTGCCGTGAGGCCCGAAGCACTGATAAGGCGTGGCCACGTTACCGGCCGATAACATTTACTCCCTCAAACGGCGCAACAAGCCAACTGGTAGTGATACTGGCGCTCGCTGGCGCGGTGACCGCATCAGAAGCCAACAACCGCCCGGCAGCTGGGTAGGACCAAGCATGTGTGCTGCATTAGTTCTGGCCCGCAGCCAAAGGTCAGCCGGACTCCTCTAATTGCTCGTGCCCCCCCCCCGACCAACTCTGCGACAAGAAACTTGTCCTGCCGAGTGGATGAACGTGCGTAGGCGAACGCATTAGGCACATTTAGCACTAATATACAAAGCAGATGCTGAGTCTTGGTTGGTTTCCAGGGTAACATTAGCCAAGTCATTAATTTAAGGTGGATGAATTTCTGATAATTGCACTGCGTCTATTGACAAAGCGCAGAAGTATAGTCAATTGTATAAAATAAGTCGTAAAGATTGTCATTCGGTCTGTAGATTTGACTGGTTTTTATGGTTGAATACCGTAATAGGAGGTCTGCTGTAGATTTCAGCACTGTTCATATGGTTAAAACGGCGTAACACAGCTGAAAACTGTTTCTTTAAACGGAGTATTTCAATATCTCTTGCCGAAATTTTCAACATTGCAAAAGTGTTGGTGTTCAAGAGCTTTGCTGCCTTTCTCTGGAAACACCTACCGCGGGTCCCGTTTATTTATATATACTGAACTGAGGTACTTCGTTTTAAAAGGAACACAATTAGATATACTGTACGTTCTGTCTGTACTATGGTTGGATGATATCGGATTTTTGAGATGCATATGATATTGCATATGAATATATGCATGCAATCTCTAGTGCATATTGATATTGCATATATCATATGCATGCAAAAATGAGATATGTACATATTTTTTGCATATTTGCATATTTTATCAACGCGGTCTGAAATCGATAACTGCACGTTTTCGAAGCATTTTCGAGTTTGGTTGGAATGTCTATGCAATCTTTAGCATTTATTAGGCATACCTATTTTACAGATGCAGACCTTAACTGGAAAAACAAGAGGGGAAACGCAGTTTGGCATGAAAGACCAGCTCATTTCGTAATTTTTAGATAAAAAATGGTTGACATTACAGATTTTTGTCTAAATTACTGTTTACAAGTGCATGCATTTTTTGCTCACTCTAATGTAATGTAGTATACCAAACCAATTGTAGTTCTGTCATAGTTTTACAAAGTAAAAAATTCAGAATTTGAAAAAGACTCGGTTGAGATTTCCATTCTTTGTGAGTTGAGTTTAGGGTCTCAAGCCATTCATCTCCATTATGTAAGTGGAAAGAGAAGCTGTGATCTCTGTAAAGTACAGATTTACAGTATAAACTGCCTCAATCAAGGGATTTTTTAATTTAGACTTTTTATTTTTAGTTTGATGCAAAATTAGCGAAAACGTGGTGACTATCCTAAACATAGAAATCCAGTCTGTTTCGCTGTTTTGGGATGTTCATTGTGCAACCTTGGTTTGAACAATTGTGCTAAAAAATCCAGATATTTATGAAGCAATGAGGTGCTTGCAGAAATTCGCAATTCGCTAAACAAACTCTTTCATTTTTTTTGCTCAGCTCAAAACCAGAAATCGGCCAAACTAGCCCTCTTTGAAATTTGTACTGTTTGGACGAGTACTTTATGGATTTCTCCGCGCCAAATAGATAAAACAATTATTTGAATCGTTTAATGTTCTTCAGAACACAGTATACTTCAGTATACAGCACGAAAAGTCAGCGACACCTTTGACAAAAAATATGCAAACTAAAAATATGCAAAATTTTGATATGAAGGTCAATTTGCATATGACTGTTGCATATTGGAATTTTGCATGCATATGATATTGCATATGCATATATGCATGCCAAAAACCATGCATATATGCATTGTTTGATATTGCATATTGCATATATGCGTCCAACCGTAGTCTGTACCAAGGAAATCAATCGAGGCCCTGCCCAAAGCGAATCCTTAGTCTTGGTTGGTTTCCAGGGTAACATTAGCCAAGTCATTAATTTAAGGTCGCTGACCTCTGCGTCTGTTGACAAAGCGCAGAAGTCAAGTTAATGGTATAAAATGAGTTACGAAGATTGTGATTCGGTTTGTAGATTTAACAGCTTTTTTCGCTGGTTACCGTGGTAGGAGTGCTGCTGCACCCTACATGTAACAGGTCATCTGCTGAACGGGAGGAGGGGTTGGGGTTCTGAGACCAAATTTTGGGTTGGGCACTAAAAATCGTCACAAATCGCTAATTTGGGCTGAACTACAGCTAAAAAGTGCAGGCGATTTTGGCAATTTTTCTGTCTGGAATTGTAAAAAATCGCGAAAAATTTGCTCAAAAAACTACTTCCCAGAAAAAACGGACGACGATTCAGAAAAATCCCGAAACAAAATCCAAGAATTATACCAAAAATTAGAAGTTCTGTGCACCACCCTAATTCTTTGTTTTCAGCTCACAGAACAAGCAGGAGCTGGAATATCGCAGATTGGGGCCACAATCGCAGAACAGGCACGCAAGACTTTGGCACCAAAGAGTGCTGAATAGTGTACCCATCGAAATAGTGCGCACGGGGTGCTCAATTTGGCACTTGGGACAACTACTGCACACAACTAATGCGTTAAGCCACATAAAATGAAGATGAGGAAGGGCAGGGGAATTGGAGAATTTTAGACGGTAGGAGAACGCTTGCAGCGCAGAATATACAGGGTGCACCAAAAAAAACAACCGATTTGAATGAATCCTTTTCTAAATGAAAGATAAATCAATCCTTATAAGACTGCTGAAATTTTCATTAATGTACTCTGCTTAGTTCCTGAGATATTGGCTCTCAAAATCAAAACGGCGATTTTGGCAGTGAACAAGAGGGATTTCTTATTATTCTGCACTTCATAATAAAACGGATTCCTGCTACAGCTAGCAAAGCTATGAGTGCAAGTGTTCAGTCCGTACTTGTGGCTCCACCAGTTCTGTCCAGGAT
>JASANB010002062.1:0-40572 GCA_030248155.1 Sabatieria punctata | reverse complement strand
ATAATTGCTATTTTTTCTTAAAAAATCGTCAATAATCGCAAATTTGGGCTCAAATCCAGCTAAAAAGTGCTGTTTTACAGGTGATTTTGGTAATTTTTGTGTCTGAAAGGGGGGTCGCAAAAATCGTCTCGGAGGCATCCGAGGGGGGGTTGGCCTAAGTCCGGTAGGGGACAGACTCCCAGACCCCCTGTTACATGTATGAACTCCGCTTTTTTGCCTTCACTAAAGAGGTTCAATTTATTCTTAGTCAGTTCTTTCTCGATTTGGCTTGAATTTTCAGGAATTGTTAATAACTGGCTATATATTACGCACGTTTGGTGCATGTAATATTTATTCAAGCTTGTTTTAGAGCTGTAGTCTTTGAATTCCCCAAAAATAGAATTTCTGTAGAGCACCAAAATTCTTCTTTTGTTGGGTCATAAAACCAGTACAAGTTCAAATTTTCCCACCAAACTTGCACAAGCGTAGCGAGTTGCATTGTTCATTTTTTTGCTGAAATCTTGAGCCAAATCGATTGAAGACCACAATTGCGATGCGCTAGTGTTGTTTAATACCGGGGTTTTGAAATCGGTTTTCATATACGTGTACGCATTCCAATTACAAATATGTAGTAGTTTGCGTGTACGCATTGCAAAAACCACTGCGTTTTTTGCGCATTGCGTAAGCGTAATGCGTAATCTCAGAACAATCAGAAATTTCAGAAAACGAAAAAGGCGCTGGACTATTGTCTATCCATTCTCTATGTTATTAAATTGTCAGAAAACATTTTGCGTTTAAACAGATTTAATACTATGCTACAAGATAAAAAATGGATTAATTGATTTGAACCCTAGCGAATTCTTTGAGCTTAAACAGCGAAAATCGCGCGGACATTCACAGATGATGAAAGTCCAGAGTAGTCGTATCAACGTAAAGAAGCATTTCTTTGCAAATAGAGTAGTTAACAATTGGAATCTGTTAACGGAAGAGCAGGTGGCTGCTCGTTCGGTAGGCCTATTTAAAGACAAAATAACTAGGCCTATTTAAAGACAAAATAACAATTAGTAATCGAGGATTGCGGTTTGCGTAAGTGCACTGCCAGCAAACCGCTTTGCACTGGAGCTTCTCTTTTGTCCTGGTCGCCATTCTGTGAACATGTTCTGTTACTAACAACGTGTGCAATAAACCTTATTATGTTATTATGTTAACTCTGTCTTTGACGGTCGGTCCGGCCTTGGTGTGGAGTTGGTTACGCAAAAGATACCCTGATCTGCAAGTGTTTGGATGGGTTCTCTTTCTCCCTACAGCCGTTAGTTCGTTAGTGAATGTGTTTCTGTATCTGAAGCGTCTGCCGGAAGTGAGGAAGGCTGTGAAGGCTCTGTTCAAGTTGCAAAAGCTACCAGAGAATTTGAGGGATTGGGATGCTACCAAACCACGAGCAAAAGTTGCTGTCAGACAGTCTAGAGTTTGAGCTTTTAGCATACCTACCGTACCTTTTATTTTAAGGGTAAAGTCGTAATTTCAAAGCCGCCACATAGAGTTTTGGTAGCGGAATTTACTGATTGGACTACTTGTGCGACGTTTTGAGCAGTGCGCCGAACCACCTGGATGATAAATTCAAACAAAGAAGCATTCTTTGTGCGAGTACCTGCCAACTTTGACGCGGCAGCTAATTATTAATTATTATCTATGACTGACTTCACTTGCAGGCAGTTCTAAAAACCAAGGCCAATCTGCTTTCAGTTGAGACATGCCCAGCAAACAGCTGCCGACTACATACAGTAAGTGTAGTAGGCGCTACAGTGGGAAAATATCGAAATTTTTAAAACATATTAATATAACTATACATATATGTTTTTCGCCAATCAAACATATAAATAACACATATAGTTATATGTTTCTGAAAATTGAATATGCACATATTTTTAAACATAAAACATATTCGTGTTAAAGTCGCTTATTCACTTATATTTTGTCTTAATTTTCGATAATTCAAACTTGAGATTCTGAATTTCCTGTTTAAAACGGTTTGCAACAATTTAGATAGCATACTCAGATTCAATAAGTTTAAGAGAAAGTCAGATTTTGGAAAAGTATACTGTCAAACAGCAACCAAAAGTCTTGAAATAATGAATTCCTATAGCAAAAATATGTATATGTTTCCAGAAACATATTGGCCTCAAAACATATAAATACAAAACATATTTGACATGCAAACTTATTGAGAAACATAAACATATATGTTTTTCTAAAAACAAACATATTTATGTTTTAAAACATATACATAAAACATATATGTTTCCCACAGTAGTAGGCGCAGGCATCGATCTGAGTAGAGTTGATAAAACGTTAGTTAGCAGCCAGTTCTGTCTTAGTATGTCTTGTACATTGGTAGCTGGACTCTGTTTTCTCAGTTGTATCAATTATGTAGAGATACCCCCGGAGCTGAGTCAAACCCGCACTACACTGGAGAATGTTAAGCTAAAATGAAGCGTTCAGTCAGACGAAGAAATGCCTCAGTCAATAAATAGATGAAACGAGAAAAACGCGTTCAAAGTTTTCGGCTAGCCTGAAATAGATTGTGCAAAATGCTATGGCCTAAAGTGTATTATGCCAAAAGAGGCCCATACCAGTGCTACTACTCTGCACCTGAGTTTGGGCCGCCACATGTTTCCTGGTTTGCATGTTTTTAAAAATTTGTGATAGTGGACTTAGGCTGTTTTAAGGTCTAAACCATAAAACAGCCTAAGTCCATATTTACAAATTTAAAAAATATTAGTAAGAGTAAGAGAGCAGTGTAACGAGTAGGCTTGATTGCCTTCCAGAACTCCGGGTAGTGGACCAGCAATCTTACCATCAATCTGCAGCCTAAAAGCTAGAGCTGCAATAACCTGAAATGTAAAACCCTCGTTGAGAGATTCCAGAGTAAAGGGCCACAAGGTGGCTCAAGGCCCATATTAGTCTTCAAAAGCGGCATTCGATCAAAGTTTCTTGAGCTAGTCTATCCGTGCTCTAAGGCTCCTAATTTTTGAGTCTAAATAATGATTATTTAATGAGAAATTTGATTTCAAAATTTTATCCACCTTAATAAATGATGCAAAAATTTGTGATTTTCAGCCGTTAGCTAATTTACTCCAGAACCTGTAAGCGTACACTAGCGTTCTTGCACTATTCTGTAGCTGAAGGATAGCGCTACAATAACCTGAAATATAGAGCATAGATTTTAGGGATTACAGATACTAAGCTATTGGGGCTGAAAACGGGGTCGAAAAATTTTTTTCTTCAAAAACGCAATTCGACCGATGCTTCTTAAAGTAGTCAAAAAGTACTCTTAAAACCCCGATTTTTAAGTCAAAATTCTGATTACTAACCATTCTGATTCTGATTAAGTCAGAACATGAAATTCGAAATTTTGATCCGATAATTAACCAGCCCGATTACAGTATCTTCGAATTGAAGCATCAAATCTGGGATTCCTTTTCAGGGTTTGAGAACTCGGCTATACTACGTATTAAGCGCTGTTTATACTCCTACTGAAGACACACTACTGCAGTAGTTTTTCGCCAGTCTCTGCCTCTTTTTTACAGTCTGGCGAATATACGCCAACCTTAATCTGAATCACATACACTACTGCGGTAGCAGAGCAGAATAGAAAAGAGCCGCGGCGGCTCCCGGTGTAAAAATAAAGCCAATGAAAAAAAGAAGAAAAGAAATAATTCTATTTTTCACACGGGAGCTATACGAGGAAATGATGGATTTAGCTCAGAAAGGCACTAGGATGGCAGCAGAAAACATTTTTAGCGTCATGTTCACACCCAGAACCCGTCAACAACCATTCAACACCAGAAACGTATGCAGGCTCGACCGTTTTGGTAGTGATCGGTGATGATGATTTTACTAAACTAATTTACTTGACAACGGTAATCGAGACGGAGTGAAAATGGATATTTCTGCAATTGAAGATTTTGTCCCTGAAGGATTCATTTGCTCAGCCAAGCCGACTGTTGTTTCATGGGCTCACCATTGAGATTGATGCCTAAAGGAGACTTCTACAAGTGCGCTGAACCAAAGAGTGGCAATGGGAAGCAGAAAGAAGATACATGTGAAATGCATAAAGAAGATACCAATGAAATGAAGCCTAGTTCTGGACATACTCTTGACTTTAGTTTACTGCTACTACTCTTTAGTTTACTTTCGTGTTTAGCTTTGGCACTGCT
Source organism: Sabatieria punctata (assembly GCA_030248155.1). Taxonomy (NCBI): domain Eukaryota; kingdom Metazoa; phylum Nematoda; class Chromadorea; order Araeolaimida; family Comesomatidae; genus Sabatieria; species Sabatieria punctata. The sequence goes on along the minus strand of JASANB010002062.1, from coordinate 36,376 downwards.
GGCTTGGTTCTATCTAAGCATCATTATTGTTTTAGTTCCATAGTTGTTATGTAGAAGGCATGCAAGTCAGGGCTGTTACCCCCTCCCTCGCTGTTTGTGCGAGACCACTCGTCCTCAAGTGTTGGCATTAGGAAAGATGTTGAATGACATTATTATTGCAGGTACTACCAGTTATTTAGGAAGAAGGCTGATTCTCAGCTACTGACTAATTGGCTCTGTATGATAAAAGGTTCGCAAATCAATTGCCCGCAAGCAGTGGTGTATCCAGGGGGGTGTAGAGGGTGTGTACACCCCCTTTGCGGTGGAGGTAGGAAGAAAAATCAGTCAAAATTACAAGAAACTAATGAATTATGTACTAAAACTGTCTATTTTGTGCTCAGAATGCCTTCTAAATGCGTTTTTGAAGGCCAAATTTTCAAAATTTTCTCGCCCTGGTCGGGCAGAAGCCCAACCAGGCCATTATAAACTACAAAACTTGTAATTTCTGTTAATTTTAAGCTCGGAATGCGTTTTAAACGCGTTTTTGATGGCTAATTTTGCTAAATTTTCTTACCCTGGTTGGGCAGCGGCCCAACCAGGCACTTACAAAATTTTACACCCCCCCCCCCTTTCCAAAATCCTGGATACGCCACTGCCCGCCAGGCATATTTATAGTGCCGATATTGTGAGCCAAACGGAGTAAGCGTTTATCGCAGGACTGTACAAAACGAGAGTAGAATGATAATGACGCTTCTGCGCACCGAACTGAATTTAAATGAACGGATGTTTATGTAACTGCATCACTTTTCATCGCTTGTCACATTTTCTACAATGTTGTTTCGGAATTTTGAGTAGGTTTAGCAGCTGAACTAAGTCAAGTAGTACACAATGCACAAGAATACGGGTTACATTATTCATTGTGTATGTGTTTTGTCATTTGTTAAAGCAAGAGCTCCCGCCCAGTTAGCCAAAACATACAGGCTCGAGCTCTTGAGTGACAATTCTGATTAATACCAAGAATTGTCTGACAGAAACTGAACCGGTATAAAGATTTGTAGTGAAACATAACTTTACTGCCCAGCTTTCAAAATACCTTACGCCACAGCTATAATTGTTTGCGCTCAACTTAGAAACTTATATTTTTCTTTTTCCATCTTTTAACGCGGCCGTTGCTGCTACATAAATTAAGAGAACTGGCAGAAACCGAAACGTTTGAGCGAGGGCCGAAAAAATCGATGGGACATTTTTTGCTCCATACTATGTATTTACTTGTAACTAGAGACTAAACGGACATGTACAGTAACCAAATACTATTAAAAATATTAGGCACAGGGCCGGGCTGGGGTACGGCGGGCGTTTGCTTGCTAGGTGGGAGGATTCGCCCAGGGAGGAGGTCCAAAACTTCAAAAAGCTCCAAAACGCCTGGAAATGCGCTCTTTAAAAATGTTTTATATAGTAATAATCGCATTTTTAACCACCCAATAGCGTTTAAGAGCAAAAAACAAGCACAAAACAACAAAAGAGCCTCAAAAACGTATATTTTTTCTTAAATCTCAGCAGTGGAAACATCAATTCGGTTATCAAAGGCCTTTTAACCGGATTGTAAGCTAAAAATTCTTGATTTCTCAGCAAGTCAGTTACTACTGAACCTGCTACTAGTACTGTATTTTCAGACCGGGATTTGGTCCTCAATCTGTTTCGAGGGATCTGTCCTATCCTTGATTGTTGAAAGCATAAACTACTATCTCATTTGGTCCCTATGTCTCTAAAGAGAGAGTCGTCCATTGTTCTAGGGCTGCAAGGGTCAAAAGTTGCGCAATTTTACTTGGCTACCTATGTGCGTCTCTGCCAGAAACGGGGTCATAAACGCCACAAATTGGCTAGCCACAAATCCACACATACTCTACAAACAGCTACCACAAGCTCTCAAAAATTCTTGTGGCTCACAAACCAAATCACAAATCCAACAAGCAAATCGTGCAAATTCTGCTGTATTGTAGCATAGCCAAATTTTTTGTTGTGTTTGCAAGAAAATTTGTGGCTTCCCAAAAAAAGGGATGCACCTTGTGATTTGTACTGTATGCCACTACCCTAGATACCGGCACCATATATGGTACCAGTACTATAAACGGCGTTAAGTGCCTGATGTATTAGAGAGATTCTCTTATTTGCTCTTGAATTCCGTTTCTCAATACGCACAAGATCTTTCCTTTCAGTGAATAAATGAGGTACGTACTAGTGATAGAGCAGGTGCTATAAAACGGTTGAGAGCGTGGTGAAGCTTTAGGTGTCTCTGATTGCGTGACTGCATAGTGCGTGATTTGATTGCTCTGACTGACACACTCTACGCATCTCATTGGTTGGACTCAGGGCACCCTTACTTTTGTGGCACACAATGATTCCTTCTTTTAGGGATGGCCAAAGCACGTGCGCGCGGCGCGGAATAGAAAATACAAAAACACAGCCAAAAAGTGGTCCAAAATGGTTTTTGCAACTTCAAGCGCAAATGCTTTTTTGTGTTCCGTTATTGATAGGAGGATGTGATGTATTTATATGAAACAGAGTGTGAGCTATCGAATAAGATGCATATTGAATCATAATTTGGCCGTTAAAGGGCATTTTTCTCTCGAAAACTGAATTCGTCGTTTTTCAATGTCTATTTTCTGCTAAAAGGAGACTTGATTCAAATTTTGTTCAACCGGTTTTAAAATCACCGCAACTCTTACCTATATACTGTAGCACTGCTTTTTTTCTTTCCGCACTTTGGCATGGTCCCCACAAATTTGATTCTTCCTTAACTACTGAAAATCGGCTTTTTCGTGGATTTTTTTCATGTTTCTCGTTCTTGTGAAAAAACGACGATTTCGGCGAAAGATGTTCAATCGGTTCCGTATACAGTAGACTTCAGGCTTTCGACTGATATAAGAATTGGCTCTCTGCTGTTTGTCGTTAGCCCCACAAACGGTGTTGAAGTTTCTGCAACCCTTAATTTTTGCCATTTCTGGCTTTTATTGTACCCAACAATTCCAACCATACTTTTTCGCATTAATTTAGCTGTGCGACGAATATTCACATCTTTATAGTAGATTTTAAACAATCAATTTGGTTGCACCTTCGTAACTCGCGCCATTGAAAATCAGCCACTGCTGGGACGGCGACCAAGTTATAAACACTAATTTACGCGATTTAACCCACGCGGCTGTTTTGAACCCGCATTTCTCCAATTCTTCATGAAATTAAGTGCGGTTTTTTGCGTAAATAATCGCATCAGGTCATGATTTGTCGTTTTAGCATAAATTTTTCCGTGTAGCGCCAGTTATTCAAATCTGTCGCCCATAAATAAAAATGGTACCAAGTGCGCCATACAAAAGTTCTTCGCAGACGAATGATTTTAGATAGCATTTTTCTAATTTTTCATGGAATCGAGTGCGGTTTTTTGCGTATATTTATCGCATCCGGTCATGTTATCGGCGGTTTTAGCATAATTGTTTTGCTGTAGCGTGAATTTTTGAAAACCATTGGCCATACCTACTTCTTTGGTTGCTGCTTCTCTCTCCTTGTTCGCCAGGGGAGCTCTTTCAGATTACAGGTACAATAAATTTTCATTGCTACTCTAAAGTTGTCGGTATGGTAATCTATAAAAAGTATACTAACAGCCAAGGCACCACACGTGGCAGTGTGTAACAGTGAGCTTTAGGAATATAAGTCTTAGCACTATTTATGGTTACGAGGATGACTACGACTATTACTACGGAGAAGAGGAGGATGACTCCAGGTCAACCAGGTGTCTTGCACAGGCAGAACTGAGTCAGCTGTGTTACTGCAACCGGTCTATTTGTGTCTTAGAACTACTCCACAGTCATACCAATCACTCACTGATTCCGGAAAACTGTCCCGGCTTCAATGAAATCTCTGCAGCCACTAGAACCTTACAACTGGCACTCGAGAGACAGGCACCGTGGGGTCTATTTGAAGCCATCTAACAGAGGATCGTCTATACCGATGTCGTGCAAACTCGTGCGTTCTGTCCAATTTACCTATTTATCTGTGGAACGCTTTTATCTCGCGACTGATGAGACTGAAGTATGAGCATAAAGTGAGTTTTATCTGCACAGCCAGTCAAGAGCACTGTTGGAAGAAAAATCTGTTCAAACGATTTCGGTTCTACTTTCACTCTGTAGGCATGCCTACATCATTTGTCCTAAACTGGATCAACTTGTCCATATTGCTGCAACTGCTAAAGGATTCTCCTGGAGCATCTATGTACAGGGTGTGTCAAAAAAATACAACCCAGCAGAGTTTTTGCTGTAGCAACCGCAAATCTCAACCGATTTGAATGAATCCTGCTTTAAATGAAAGATAGATAAATTCTTGAAAGACTGGTGAAGGCCCTATTAAGATGCGATGCTTAGTTCCTGAGATATTTTCCTTCAAACTCAAAACAGAGATTTTGGCAGTGAACAAGAGCGATTCCGTTGCACTTCACAACAAAACGGATTCCTACTGCTGAGGGGCAACAAGACTTTTACAAATGAAGTAACCAAGCATGTGTGGCACCAGAAAAACCTCGTTACGTTAGCCCTGAGCAGTAGAAATCGGTTCTATTATGAAGTGCAGCAGAATAATAAAAATCGCTCTTGTTCATAGCCAAAATCTGTTTTGAATTTGAGTGCAAATATCTCAGGAACCAAGCATCATATCTTAATAAAGGCTTCACCAAACTTTCAAGAATTAATTTATCTTTCATATAAAATAGGACTCACTGACATCGGTTGAGATTTGCGGCTGCTACAGTAAAAAATCTGCTGGGTTGTTTTAATCTCTGTTGTGCACTGCCAAAATCTCTGTTTTGAATTTGAAAGCAATTATCTCAGGAACTAAGCAACGCATCTTAATAAATGCTACACCAGTCGTTCAAGAATTTATTTATCTTTCATTTAAAGCAGGATTCATTCAAATCGGTTGAGATTTGCGGTTGCTACAGCAAAAAATCTGCTGGGTTGTTTTTTTTTTGACGCACCCTGTATATATTTCCATTTGGCCGAAGTTGTCACCGATACAGTAGCCTGGTTGGCCAGCTGTCTGCTTGAACTGGAGATAAGCTTTAACTCCATGATGTGGTTCTATCCGTGCATCAGTGGAGACGTGAGACTGGTGAACACAGAAAGTCTGATCGACTGCGCAGTGCAATGGATTTGGTTGCTCAATCAATGCTTCCTCACTGCCCTCATAGCAGATAGACTGGTGGCTGTGAGAAATCCTGTCAACTACATGGCTTATAAGCATAAGTGGCGTGCAGTCAAGACCACGGTGGTCATTGCATTTACCAGTGTGATGTTGTACCTGCCATGTAGTTGCAGGCTTCAAGACACACCTGAAGGCAGTGATCAGTGTAGACATTAGCTTGGAAGTGGCCACAGCTCTGGGACTAGTCACAAATTCTTTCACAATGGTCTTGGTTTTTGGTACGCAATTCAACCGATCAATACGAATTGGTACGCAATTCAACTGATCAGCAGGATTACTTGAACCGACTGAAGAGACAGAGAGAACGCAAACGATTGTTGGTGGGCACGGTGGGCATCAACCTGGTCACCAGCGCAATCTCTCTCTTGCTGCAGTTGGTCAGAGCATTCTACTGGAAGTTTCTGTACGACCCGATAGATCTGACTAGTGGAGCTTCTTTGGAGCTGTTTAATGAGTTTCTGAAAACTCTGGAAAGTCTGTTGGCGTTCTCAAATGGGAGCTTGGCACTTCTGTTGCATGTGGCACTGACCAAGAGCTACAGAAAAGCATTCTTCAAGACCTGCTTGGGCAAAACATTTGCACTGGTCAATAGAAACAAACAAGTGGAACCGATTATCAATATCAATTGATTAAACGGCCAAATCTGCTTTTACTACTTAGTCAGATTGAACCTGCTTAAGTAGTTGAAGTGAAACATTACTCTACGTATTACACAGCTTTCGACCTAAATAGTATACCGCTGTTACAATTGTCAATTTCGTAATTGATTTTGTAATGTTGGTGGTCACACAAACCCTGAAGAACAGGCCGGCACAGTTGGTGTAGTGGTTTAGGCCGCATAGCCACTGTGCGCGACGTCGTTCGTTCATCCTCTCGACGCGGCAAGTTACTTGCCACAAAGAGTTGGTCATCGGCACAAAGCTCCACCCAGGCCACCGAAAGCTGGTGACAGGGAGTAGGTAAAATAGGAAAAGTTCCTCCTGTCTTAAAAGCCGTGCAAATTGCTTTCGCAAATGTCGACTTGCATTCAAAGCGGCTACCGCTTCTGGTCCGTTTCACGACGCAATCTGCGCACTTTGTCAGCCTCATCTGTTGCTTTAGCTGTGCCTTTGCTCAGCCCTCTCGACAGCAACACGTGACACACAAACTGCTCTGTTATCAGGATTAACGTCACTCCATTTGCGGCGATCTTGACAAAATAACCATGCACAAAAACTAAGTTACCCAAAATGTCTTGCAAATGTGACTTAACCCAGAAAGAATGATCAAATAGGTATGGCCAATGGTTTTCAAAACTTCACGCTACAGCAAAAAATATGCTAAAACCGCCGATAACATGACCGGATGCGATAATTTACGCAAAAAACCGCGCTTGATTCAATCAAAAATTAGAAAAATGCGATCTAAAAACGTCCGTCTCCGAAGAACTTTTGTATGGCGCACTTGGTACCATTTAAAAATATGGGCAACAGATTTGAATAACTCGCGCAACAAGCAAAAATTTATGCTAAAACGGTAATAGCATGACCGGATGCGATTATTTACGCAAAAAACCGCACTTAATTTCATGAAGAATCGGAGAAATGCGGGTTCAAAACAGCCGCGTGGGTCAAATCGCGTAAATTAGTGTTTATAACTTGGTCGCCGTCCCAGCGGTGGCTGATTTTGTATGGCGCGAGTTACGAAAGTGAAACCAACTTGATTGTTTAAAATCTACTAGAAAGATGTGAATTTTCGTCGCCCAGCTAAATTAATGCGAAAAAGCATGATTGCAAGCGTTCGGTACAATAAAAGCCTGAAATGGCAAAAATTAAGGGCTACAGAAACTTCAACACCGTTTGTGGGGTTAACGACAAAGAGCAGAGAGCAAATTCTTATATTATTCGAAAGTTAGAAGTCTACTGTACACGGAACCGATTGAAGATCTTGCGCCGAATTCGTCGTTTTTTCACAAGAACGAGGAACATGAAAAAAATCCACGAAAACGCCCATTTTCAGTAGTTAAGGAAGAATCAAATTTGCGGGGACCATGCCGAAGTGCGGAAAGAAAAAAAGCGGTGATATATAGGTAACGAGTTGCGCTGATTTTAAATCCGGTTGAACAAAATTTGAATCAACTCTCCTTTTAGCAGAAAATGGCCATTTAAAAACGACGAATTCAGTTTTCGAGAGGAAAATGCCCTTTAACGGCCGAATTATGATTCAAAATGCATCTTATTCGATAGCTTACACTCTGTTTCATATAAATACATCACATCCCCCTATCAATAACGGAACACAAAAAAGCATTTGCGCTTGAAGTTGCAAAAACCGTTTTGGACCACTTTTTGGCTGTGATTTTGTATTTTCTATTCTGCGCCGCGCGGACGTGCTTTGGCCATCCCTAGATCAAAGGTAAATAAAGGCGATCGTACCAACCTCCAACCGTCCAAGCCTTAAATGCTCTCCATATGTGTCAAAAATTTACATATTTCACTGGTTTTCGTATGGCTATCAGTTGATCGGCGACTACATAGAGCCGTCAAAAAGCACTGGTTTAAGAAAGAAATCCACTCAAATTTCAGCTTCGAATTTCAGAAATGGATTTATAGAGTGTTCCGTTGAACTTCCTTTGTGCGCTTTCGAGCATTTCAGACTGGGAAGGTATGTTTCACACTATGCTTATGTCTGCGCCTTTCTAGATTCGACAATCGGACCATTGTGATGAGTGTGTCGGACCTATGTGGTGCACTTTTTATCTAGGCAACTAGGTATACCTAGTATTACCTATTTAATATTCGGGAAAAGTACCTAGATTTACTTTATCTAGTTGCTGGTTACTCTATTTTACCTAGTTTTACTTTACCTAGTTTTAAATCCATATAACTAGGTACTTCTAGGTAGAACAAGTTTACCTAGTTTGATATTTTCAGTTTTACGTGGCTTTTTCAGTCAGTAAACCTTCAAATTTCCGGCTTTCCCACAATTTTCAGTGGCTTATGTCAGTGCCTTTCTGAATTCGTACAATCTGCGGGTTGAGTTGTGTAAGCTATCGTTTTGCGACTGTACTGTACCAACATTGCACGACACAGAGAGCTTATTTTATTCGCAGAATCCAAAACAAAGCTCGTAGTACATCGAGCAAAACTTGCCACAAGCTCTTTGTTCTTCCATTCGCACCACTGTTAACAGCAAAATATCCCTCCAGCCTATCGGTTAAATTCAATTTATCAACAACCCTGCATTCACCTAATACATCACACATACCAGCAGCAGTACAAATACTGTTGGGCGAAAGCATCAGCGATTGCTTGTTTCCCAAAAATTGCTTCACTGCTTCAATTTCAGTTGCCAGGGTGCATTGATCCTCTCGCTTACAAGCAACATGACAGGGAAACGCAGACAAACTGCAAACTTGCAGATTTGCAAGCTCACAAATAGAGTTAGTGCAGTGACCTCTCATGCAAATTCTGCTACCCCCAGCACAAAGTGTTCCATCTTGCTTTGGAAGAGGGGTGGGACATGCAGCCTGGAAGCCATTACAGTGGGAACTCAGGGTGCATTCGGTTTCCTGACTGCATACAACTGTCGTTTGGTCAAAGGAACATTGGTCATTGCAACAGACACCTTCAGCTCTACTGCAGCGAGCAAATCTGTGCATTTTGCAGTCAGATGAACAACACCTGTCTTCCACTGAATCGCATTCTTCGTCACCTTCTGTGATCTGATTGCCACAAAATGGTTTCCAGCTTGACAAGAAGCAGTTTTCAGTTGAGTTCTGTCTCTTTCGTAGTAAGGCACCAATTTGAGCTACAGAACAGGGAGAAAACTTAGCATTATTGGGTTTTCTGCCTGATAAGGGCTGAGGACTCATTAGGTAGTTTCCGTAAGTATCACCAGGTAAACAATGAGGCTCAGAGTCGAATTCAGCGCCGAAACTGCGTCCCACTTGTTGAATGAAGTCGATTTGTGATGTTTGGGGGTGCCTCAAATAGCCATTATTGACTAAACTCACAAGCCCTGTGTTCAGAGAAAGTTCTGAACGATTCCGTATGCCTTTCAGACTAAACCATTTGTATTTCTGACAAACACCGCCCAAGAATGACAAGGCAGTGTTGCCTCCATTCAACTGATGGCGACCCAAATCTTTGTAGGTAAAGTTTTGGAAATCGAAAACCAAACCGTTGAAATCGTGATAAGAAAATACGTAGGACAAACAAAAGTTTGACTCATTTCTTTAAGCAATTTGCATCAAATATTCGGCCAGATCAGCTTGTGAATCCTGGCAAAACAACTGATTTTTCTGACTTTTGCATCGCTCTTCGTCCCAAATTGTGGTTTTTGCATTGTTGAACGTAATTCCTCGAATTCCTTTAAAGTCGGTTCTTTGGGAAACGTCATTGAGGGCTTGAACATGACTTTGGAAAAGTGAAACAATTTCCTGACGAGTTTTCGAGACACTTCTTGCTCCTGAAGTTTGAAAGAAATGTTGGTAGAGCGAGTGATCTGCTTGTAAATGGAGAGTACAAATTCTCCGGGTTGAATTCACTGCAGACAGGATAAAGAGGAAATATGAAAATAGACGGAACAACATTTTAGATTCCAATCCGCCTCCCAGACGCACACACGCAGTAATAAAGTTTGTTTAGTTTATATACGTTTACTGCCGAAAACAGGTTACACACTAGTTTGTACACAAGGTTAGTCAGCCGTTTGCGTGGGTTTCTAAATAATTCGTCAGTCAGACATGTATTTCGCATTCAAAATATGTAGTTTTGAGGGACCTTGTAAGGCCCGTCCCCTTGGTAAATTAATGTTTATGGCATACATGTAACAGGTCATCCGCCCAAGCGGGCTGGGGGTTGGGGGTCTAGCGGCGGCCGGGGGTCCGAGCCCAAATTTTGGGAGAGGGTTGGGCACTAAAAACGATCAAAAATCGAAAAATATAGTAATTTTTTCGCTAAAAATCGCCAAAAATCGCTAATTTCGGCTGAATACAGCTAAACAATGCTGTTTTGCAGGCGATTTTGGCAATTTTTATGTCTGAAATTGTGAAAAGATTGCAAAAATTTGCTCAAAAGTTTACTTGCCAGAAAATCGGAGGGGGTCCGCGAAATCGTCTCGGGGGGCTCTGGCCTAAGTTGGGTGCGGGCAGACCCCCGAGACCCCCTGTTACATGTACTGTATGGTATGGTGTCTAAAATTAAGTGCGTATAAACAATTGACTGCTAAGTAACCGTCGATAATTAGTGAGTCTTGTCAGCTGAACTTTCACTTTTTGTACGCAAAAGATACCCTGATCTGCAAGTATTTGGATGGGTTCTCTTTCTCCCCACAGCCGTTAGTTCGTTAGTGAATGTGTTTCTGTATCTGAAGCGCCTACCGGAAGTGAGGAAGGCTGTGAAGGCTCTGTTTAAATTGCAAAAGCTACCAGAGAATTTGAGGGATTGGGATGCTACCAAACCACGAGCAAAAGTTGTTGTCAGACAGTCTAGAGTTTGAGCTTTTAGCATACCTACCGTACCTTTTATTTTAACCTTTTGCAAATGATCGGGTTTTGAATGTATCGGAAAGTTTCTGGCTTCCCGATAGGTTGTTTTCAGTTTGTCTTGGTTTAGTGCAGTAAACAGATAGACTGAAAGTTATTTTTTGAATCATTTCAATTGCAAGCGTTATCTGAACATCTAAGACAACAAATTTTGAGTTTGCAACTGGCTGAAAACGCGTTTCCGAGGGAGTCTGAAATAGCTTCCCGATACGTTCACTTTCTATATTTTTTGCTTTCCGATACGTTGGCCAACTACGCCATATGGCGTTGGTCATTTACAAAGGGTGGGTTAAGGCTAAATTCGTAATTTTACAGCCGCCAAATAGAGTTTTGGTAGCGGAATTTGCTGATTGTTCTACTTGTTGACAAACTACTAGTAAGTCCTGCGCCGACCAACCTGGATGATAAATTCAAACAATGAAGCATTCTTCGTGCGAGTACCAACTTTGACGCGGCACCTAATTATCGATTACTGACTTCACTTGCAAGCACTTTAAAAAACCAAGACCAATCTGCTTTCAGTTGAGACGCGCCCAGCAAACAGCTGCCGACTACGTAAGCAGCAGGCACAGGCATCGCGATCTAAGTAGAGTTGTTAAAACGTTGGTTAGCAGCTAATTCCGTCTTTAGTATGCCTTGTACATTGCTAGCTAGACTCTGCCTTCTCATTTGTATCAATTATGTAGAGATACCCCCGGATCTGAGTCAAACCTGCACTGCACTGGAGAATGTTACGCTAAAATGCGATCGAGACGGAGTGAAAATGGATATTTCTGCAATTGAACAGTTTGTCCATGAAGTCAGACAGATTCATTTGCTCAGCGAAGCCGATTGTTGTTTCATAGGCTCACCATTGAGGTTGATGCCTAAAGGAGACTTCTACAAGTGCGCTGAACCAAAGAGTGGCAATGGGAAGCAGAAAGAAGATACAAATGAAATGCATAAAGAAGATACCAATGAAATGAAGCATAGTTCTGGACATAGTCTTGATTTTAGTTTGCTTTCGTGTTTAGGTTTGGCAGTGCTGCTTTGGTTCTAAGCATCATAATAGTTTTAGGCCCATAGTTGTTCTATTATGTAGAAGGCATGCATGTCAGGGCTGTTACCCCACCCTGTCCCTCACCGTAAGAAGAACCAAACGACCTACCTTCAATTTGTAGGTCAATTTTATACATTCTCTTACAATTTCAAGCCAAAGATCCCTAAAATTGTCTGTATCATAGCAAATTTAAATTTTAGCTGCATTTGAGCCCAATAATACGACTTCTGCGCGATCTTTAGCCCCAAAGTAACACTTATAGCCACTTTTAGTACTCTAAACTTGCTCATCAAGAGCGTTTAGTCGCTACTGGCCTTCAATATACTTGAATATACACAGAATACAAGTAAAGAAAGATTAGACCGAGAAAAAGGTATAGTCGTATTAGTGTACCGGAGTTTTCCACTAAGACCTGGTCTTATAACTGGAAAATGCCCAAATTTAGGGTCACTTTTTGGCGCCCTTTTGAAGACCATGGTCTTATAACTGGAAAATGTTATTTCGCTGCAAAAAAGGATTTTTGGCCAATGGTTGAATTTGTTTTTTACCTAGGTGGCTGTTCCAGACATGCCTGACCAGTTTACGCTTGACTTGTTAAACTTTACTTGAAATTAAAAAAAAGGTAGTACTGAAGCATAGTACATACTGTATTGCGTTCAAAACAAAAATCAGAATCATGTTTTATCTATATTATGTACTTCTGCCTTAGTTTTCTCACGATGGACAGCTTTTGTTCACTTTAAAAACAGTTAATTGTGTGCTAAAATCGGTCAAATAAACTAAGACCATGGTCTTTTAACTGGAAAATGGGTGTCTATGAACTAAGTTTTCTGACCACCTATTTGAAGACTATGGTCTTATAACTGGAAACAAAAACCTTTTTAAAGACCATGGTCTTCTAACTATGGTGGTCTTATAAGCGGAAATCTCAGGTAGTGTCAAACACGATCGAGAAAGAAACTTTATTCAGTACGAGAACTCACTTAGCTACTCCGTGCGCGCCCGTTCCAAACGGGACTGTCGATTGTACAATGACAAAGCTACCCAATCTACTCCTTATGTTAATATCTGGGTCAGTCAAACTACTGCGCCACCATACGGTGCGCTCGCAAAACCAATACTACACAAGCGCCACCTCGTGGCCAAATAGCGAAACTATACATTTACCAAAACTCGAACATTACGTTCGACAACAAGCAAAAGTAGTTGACTCTCGGTCTGCAAAGCTTTTCAACAGCATTCAGCCACACCTATCTTTCGCGTTTCAGTAACAGATATAGGGTTGGGTTCTAAAATAGCCCTTCTTTCCTGCGCTTTGCTATCTTCTTTCATCTGACCCCCTCTGAACCTCTCAGGAACACCCTCCTTGTCGCCCGTATATGACCCTTATGCCTGTGAAGTACATAAACGTTGATTCATTCATTAAAAAACCTCATAAGCTCAAATCACAATGCAGCTGAGTTCAAAGGCCAAACCCCTGCTGTTCCCACAGACTGGGTAGGCTGCTGATACTTGGTCTAATGTGTTGAAGCACCAGCGAACACAGATTTGAACTTCACTTCTTTACTTTACTCACGTGCACTAGAAGTCTAAATCGACAAGAGAATAAAAATGGCCAGATCTAAAGGAAAATACTCAAAACCGGCCAAAGTTGGAGTCGGTTCCAATCAGTCCAGTGACAAGAACTTCCCTCTGAGCTGCAGCAGCCACTACAGAGAGTGCAGTGCTGACTTTGCCCTGAGATCTCAGCTCGCCAAGATCCGACTGTTCAACCATACTTGTCGACCACCAACCGAAACTGCGCTCATTGCAGAGCAGAGCACTCATCTGAACTCTGACCTGTCTGCAGAAGGTCAGACAGAGCCAGGGGTTGCACCAGCTGAACACGTCGTTGGCCACTGACCACGCCTTCACGTAGAACTTCCAGTTGATTGCATCTAAGAGTAGTCATTCAGACAGGCACTTAACACCATCTATTGTCGATACCATATATGATAGCGTAGTAGCGTAAGGGTACCGTATATGATACCCCACATTCGGGCCACCATACACAGTGTTGGCCATAAAAAGAAAGCCTGACTTTTGGTCGATTTTAGCGAATAACTTCAAATGTCCGCCATTGCCAAAAACGAGGGTGCTGCACTGTAAACATAAAGCACGACTGCAAAGCCTACTTTTGGTGTTCATTGTGTTGCCTTAGTTGAGTAATTCTTTGTAATTCACGACTCCACTAATTCGTATACCCTGCTTTCTGTGTAAGAGACAACACCGTCATTTTTGAAAATGCCAAATTTTCACGTTCACTTAAAGTAAAAATCCGCCATATCTTAACCGGCAGCGCTAGATAGCAGAGCTCTTCAGGGTTTTCGGTCTGTATAATTATACTGGCTAATCTGCAAAACTTGGGATAGACCCGGTGAAGGGTTGGTGACATTTTATGTTCAAATTTGACGTCTGAAAGTTCCCGTCAATTCATTCAATTCATAGGAGAATTTGGCAGTCGCTTTTACTCGATCTACGTACGTACCTTTGTCTATTTTCTGCCCTCCTATTATTTCTGAAGCTTCGAGAAATCGCTCGCATTTTGCAGAAGGCGACCAGATAGACAATTAGAGTGACGCCGTTGATAAGCCAGTTGAAGATTACTAACCCAGAGAAGTATAGCTTCTAAACATAATACCGCTAAATTAGGTCACACAACAGCCAGTCTCTATCTCTTAGACGCAGATTTTTTTGCGTGCCTGGCCATAGGGACATGAAATGCGTGCCTAAAAAATGGTAACAACGCTGTGAATGTTTTTGCATTCACTGAAATTTTAAAAAATAGCGTGATTTGCTGTGACTGGTCAATCACGCGTTGCATGCAGCACAGTGCACTGTCTGACAAAAAAAGTGATTGACGTGTGACTGGCCAATCATTTTTTTGCACTTTCATTTTCCAATCACATTTATGGCTAACAAACAGCCGCACGCAAAGCGTGATTCTTTGTGGGTACTACTCCAAATGGAGTAGCTTCTGTTAGATATCACTTTTGTCTGCCGAGAATACATCACGACTGAATAACCAAGCACTGCAGCGCATTTTACAAAGGAGATGCAACATCGTTTCGCAAATACCGGAGATTACCGCTTATAAGACCACAATACCTACCAATGTCCTACAACAGGTTGTTGTTCCCGTTATAAGAGCATGGTTTTCTAATAAAATGATCAGGCAGGTGCGCTAAAATATTAAGCTTCGAACTAGGCACATACGTACTTGGCACTCGGTACACTGCCAAAAAGGAATTCCCAACTCTCCAGTAGTATTATCGATTTGGAAACCGTATCCAAAGGTGGCCTGGGGAGCGGTCACCAGCATAGGAGCCAAACATTGGACGGCGGTCACTCTGGCAATGGTTTTGCCGGTCCAAATCTAAAATCTAAAACATTACCGCTGACCTACTCAGAGGTTATTTATATGTCCGACCGAGTCGTGCTTATCAAAGAAAGCCACTGCAGTTAGCCTGTTCAGAGCCAGCAGGGTCACTCCAATGTGCTGAGCTATCAGAGTGCACCAGGCTGTCAGGGTCATCAGGGTGCCCATGAATTCAGGGTAGGCTCGCGCTAGATTGTCCAGACCCAGCCAGCCGAAACTGAAATTATTCTGATCTGAATAGTCGTTTTACGTTTTTGGGAACACAGACTATTGGGTTTAATCCTTTTGAAAATCGCTCTAATCCAGTTTGAAGAGCGAATACTAAATTACTAACTTAAAACACGAACAATTTGTGTTCATCTCTCAGAGTTTTAGACTAACAAAAGTTCACTGTTCGCCTTACAATTTTCTAAAGTCTGTTCAAAAATCTTTGGCGCTGGGGACATCCGGCAGTGTCCCGAATTTATGCGTGGTGTGAACCCCGAACAAGTATATAATGATCTGTTCCTCTCATCAGCGAGACTACTATACTGTTCTCGAAATTTACATATTCAACTTTAGTTAGAAGCAAGAAGCCTGACAAAAAAGTCGACTTTTTTGGCAAAGCGCCAATTTTTCTGTCGATACCAGATTCGCATTCCCCAACCTTCAGGCATCGCGAAAATACTACCATATATGGATGGGTCTACGATCAACCCTAGCAAAGTTCACTCGATTTTCTAACGCCGACAAGCGGTCAAAATTTTGTTCTCCCATAGTTAAGCACAATAATTCATTCAAGATCGAACACGTGGGGGTTTTTTTCTTCCAACCAATTTCAGCTTCACGGTTCTATATTATTTCGGACATGCTGAATCCAGACGTCACATTGGTTTTGCTCTACGACTTTGAGTTTTGCTAGAAATTTGACCTCGAAATTAGGGTGTACACCTGAATTTCATGAAAAGCCTTACCCAACGTATCTTGTGTGACCCTGGTCAAAACCCCATACATGTATATATGGATCTGTTCTTCTCATCAACGAGATTACTACACTGTTCTTGAAATTTGCATATTGTACTTTGCTTAGAAGAAAGTGGCCTGACAAAAAAATCGACTTTTTTGGCAAAGCGCCAATTTTCATGCCGATACCAGATTCGGATTCCCCAACCTTCAGGCATCTCGAAAATAATACTATATATGGGTCTACGATCAACCCTACCAAAGTTACACTCGATTTTCTAACGCTGACAAGCTGTCAAAATTTTGCTCTCCCATAGTTAAGCACAAAAATTCATTCAAGATCGAACACATGGGGTTTTTTTTTCCTCCAACAAGTTTCAGCTTCACGGTTCTATATTATTTCGGACATGCTGAATCCAGCGGTCACACTGGTTTTGCTCTACAACTTTGATTTTTGCTAGAAGTTTGACCTCGAAATTAGGGTGTCCACCTGAATTTCAGAAAGTGTTGCTGTCTTGTCGGCATTAGAAAATCGACTGTAACTCTGGTAGAGTTGAACATAGACCCATATATGGTAGTATTTTCGAGATGCCTGAAGGTTGAGGAATCGGAATCTGGTATCGGAACAAAAATTGGCGCTTTGCCAAAAAGTCGATTTTTTTGTCAGGCCCCTTTCTTCTAAGCAAAGCATAAATGCAAATTTCAAGAAAGTATAGTAATCTCGTTGATGAGGGGAACAGATCCATATATACATGTATGGGGTTTTGACCAGTGCCACACAAGATACGTTGGGTAAGGCTTTTCATGAAATTCAGGTGTACACCCTAAATTCGAGGTCAAATTTCTAGCAAAAATCAAAGTTGTAGAGCAAAACCAATGTGACGTCTGGATTCAGCATGTCCGAAATAATATAGAACCGTGAAGCTGAAATTGGTTGGAAGAAAAAACCCCCATGTGTTCGATCTTGAATGAATTATTGTGCTTAACTATGGGAGAACAAAATTTTGACCGCTTGTCGGCGTTAGAAAATCGAGTGTAACTTTGGTAGGGTTGATCGTGGACCCATATATGGTAGTATTTTCGAGATGCCTGAAGGTTGGGGAATGCGAATCTGGTATCGGCAGAAAAATTGGCGCTTTGCCAAAAAAGTCGATTTTTTTTGTCAGGCTTCTTGCTTCTAACTAAAGTTCAATATGCAAATTTCGAGAACAGTATAGTACAGGGTGTCCCAAAAAAAATGACAACATTTCTTTTTGCTGCCATTTTCGCAATTTTTGACCAAATTGTTTGAAATTTGAAACATAAGTGCCAAAAGAGTGGGAATTTTATGTGTTAAAATTTGGTGCATCAGGATTGACCCAGTCCTGAGAAATTCAACAATATATAAAATTTAGAAATTTCAATTAAATGTAGAAACAGCATCAAAAATGGAAACTTTTCTTTTTGCTGTATCTTGTTTAATTTTTGTCAGAATTGGATGAAATTTTGAATATATGCGCAGAATAACGGGCTGATTTGATTTTCAAAAGTTGGCGCATGAACCCAGCCCAGCTCTTGACATAAAAAATCCCGATCACAATACAACGACAACATTGATTTTCGCGTCCCTTAGCTGTAATGAAGCTCCTGTAAGCGTAATTCAGTCTGTCACCCCAAACATGCTAAGAAATGTTTATGATGCTTATGGGAAACGGTTGCAGCAGTGTATTAACTCAAACGGAGGTCATCTGGATGGTGTTCTTATTCCTTAGTTCTCAGAGTTTGCACGTTCTTCATTTTGCTGCAGTAAAAACGCTGATTTTCTTTAGTTTCCAAGCACCAGCGATATGGACTGATTAATGCCAGAACTTATGACCTACAAAATATCTGCGCATATATGCAAAATTTCATCCAATTCCGACAAAAATTAAAGAAGATACAGCAAAAAGAAAAGTTTCCGTTTTTGATGCTGATTCTACATTTAATTGAAATTTCTCAATTTTATAAATTGTTGAATTTCTCAGGATTGGGTCACTCCTGATGCACAAAACTTTAACACGTAAAATTCCCACTTTTGTTGCACTTATATTTCAAATTTCAGACAACTTGGTCAAAATTTGCGAAAATGGCAGCAAAAAGTAATGTTGTCATTTTTTTGGGACACCCTGTAGTTTCGTTGATGAGAGGAACAGATCCATATATACATGTACGGGGTTCACACCACGCATAAATTCGGGACACTGCCGGATGTACCCAGCGCCAAAGATTTTTGAACAGACTTTAGTTATTTAGGCAGAAGGCAGATTCTCAGCTACTGACTAATTGGCTCTGTATGATAAAAGTTTCGCAAATCAATTGCCCGCAAGGCATACTTATAGTGCCGATATTGTGAGCCAAACGGAGTAAGCGCTTAACGCAGAACTGTACAAAACGAGAGTAGAATGATAATGACGCTTCTGCGCACCGAACTGAAAAATGAACGGATGTTTATGTAACTGCATCACTTTTCATCGCTTGTCTTGTCAGATTTGCTGCAATGTTGTTTCGGAATTTTGAATAGGTTTTGCAGCTTAACTAAGTCAAGTAGTAGACAATACAAACATGTTCATTCTGTTTGGTCGGCGGCGTTGGAACCACTAGGCGACTCCAAAATCAAAGCGAATGCCGAGCGAATGTCTGTGGAACCAAGCAGAGTATCTTAATAATAATTGCGCCAATCATCCAAGGATTTTTCTGTCTTTGATTCAAATCGGTTCAGACTTACAGTTGTTACACAGTCAGGCACTTAACGCCGTTTATGGTACCGGCATCATATAAGGTGCCGGTCCGTACCATATGGTACCGGTACCGAGGGTAGTGGTACCATACATACATGTAACAGGCGGGTCTGGGGGGTCTGCCCCCAACCCGACTTAGACCAGACCCCCCAGATGGGACCCCCCCCCCCGAGACGATTTCACCGACCCCCCTCAGATTTTTCTGGCAAGTAAATTTTCGAGCAAATTTTTGCAATTTTAATTTTTTACACTTTCACACAGAAAAATTGCCAAAATCGCCTGCAAAACTGCATTTTTTAGCTGTATTTCAGCCCAAATTAGCGATTTTTGGCAATTTTAGCCAAAAAATAGCGATTTTTCTCGATTTTTGAGCGATTAGGTGGCCTCCAGGGCCAGGCGCCTGCTTGTCACTTTTGACATGGAAAGAGAATCTGGGACGGAAACCCGAAACGCCAGAAACTGCAAAGAGTGAGGTCAGAAACGTTTGGACAGAAACTAGCCCAAATAAAAGATACAGAAACTTGGCCAGAAACTTTGGCTATCATTTGCTGGGTTCACTGTACATGCATGGTATATATGGTGTCTTGTGTATGGTGTCTAAAAACAATTGACTGCTAAGTAACCGTCGATAATTAGTGAGTCTTGTTAGCTGAACTTTCACTTTTTGTTAGTCTGGAACCTGCCTAACTTGTCTATTTTGCGTTCCATCGGGTTCTGCTGATTGACTGCTAATCAGCAAGCTTCTCTCTGTCTCTGTCTGTAGCTCTGCAATCAGCTAGCTATCTTGTACGTTAGCCTCACATTGCCTGTCTGTCTGTCTGTTCGTAAACATGAACACCACTGAATCTCACGTAATCCTGCTCAATCTAGAGCACTCGATTTTCTGCTCCAAAAGTCAATGGGCCATCCTACTTTCATCACTTCTGCTGATGTCACATGCTGCAGTGGTTCAATGCTGTTCAATGCAATGGCACTGTTAGTTTGGCCGTTTTCAAGCAAAAAGCACTGCGTAGGTCAAAGGAGTTTCTGTTCATCGCTGTACTGGCGCTCTTTCACTGTGCTAGTGGGGTTTCTCACTTTTGCATGTTTGCCTTGCACTACCCACACACCACCCGTCTCAACTGTTTGTTTACACTGCGCAACAGTGTTAAACTGGTTTCGGACCATGCTTCTGCAATGATGTTAATGATAGTGAGTGTGGACCGTTTTCTCAGCACCGCCAGACCAGTACTACAGTCAGAATGTGAGATACGCCCTCAAAATGCTTCTAACCTTGGCACCCTTTTGCTTCGGCACAGGTTCCATTCAGTTGTACTACCCTCTGACAAGACCCCACGAGATTGTTCCTTATTGTCTCACCACCCACACCTTTCTGTTCGGTTACGAACTCGCAGCTTATATCAGTTTTTGTTGGTTGCTGTTCAGTGTGTTGGTGTACGCTTTGATTATTGTAGTCTACAGGATGCACTTGCAAAAGAACTTGACACTGTCGGTTGGCCCCAATCACCCATTCAGTGAAAACCGTGTAGAGTGGAAACAGTACAAGAAACAGTTATGCTTGGTAACTGTTACAATGGGTCTGTCGGCAATGATAACTTAGTCTTTGACGGTCGGTCCGGCGTGGAGTTGGTTACGCAAAAGATACCCTGATCTGCAAGTGTTTGGATGGGTTCTCTTTCTCCCTACAGCCGTTAGTTCGTTAGTGAATGTGTTTCTGTATCTGAAGCGTCTGCCGGAAGTGAGGAAGGCTGTGAAGGCTCTGTTTAAATTGCAAAAGCTACCAGAGAATTTGAGGGATTGGGATGCTACCAAACCACGAGCAAAAGTTGCTGTCAGACAGTCTAGAGTTTGAGCTTTTAGCATACCTACCGTACATTTTATTTTATGACTAAAGTCGTAATTTCACAGACGCCAAATAGAGTTTTGGTAGCGGAATTTACTGATTCGTTTATTTGTGCGATGTTTATCAGTGCGCCGAGCAACCTGGATGATAAATTCAAACAATGAAGCATTCTTTGTGCGAGTACCTACCAACTTTGACGCGGCAGCTAATTATAACTGTTGGAAAGTCAGATGTTAAAAAAATAAGTTCAGGTTCAACTCAAGTCCAACAACAAAATTTCAGGTTCAAGTCCAGGTTACTGTGGGAAACATATATGTTTTATGTATATATTTTCAAACATAAATATGTTTGTTTTTGCAAAAACATATATGTTTATGTTTCTTAATATGTTTGCATGTCAAATATGTTTTGTATTTACATGTTTTGAGGCCAATATGTTTCTGGAAACATACACATATTTTTGCTATAGGAATTCATTATTTCAAGACTTTTGGTTGCTGTTTCACAGTAAACTTTTCCAAAATCTGACTTTCACTTAAACTTATTGAGTCTTAGTATGCTATATAACTTATTACAAACCGTTTTAAACAGGAAATTCAGAATCTCAAGCTTGAATTATCGAAAATTAAGACAAAATTTAAGTGAATAAGCGTCTTTTCCACAAATATGTTTTATGTTTGAAAATATGTGCATATTCAATTTTCAGAAACATATAACTATATGTGTTATTTATATGTTTGATTGGCGAAAAACATATATGTATAGTATATTTAATATGTTTTAAAAATTTCGATATTTTCCCACTGTAGTCCAGGTTCTTCAAGTCCATCTTCTAAAAAAACCTGGACAATCATACATGTAACAGGTCATCCGGGAAGAGGTGAGGGGGTTGGGGAGGGTCTGGCGCCGGCCGTGGGATCTGAGCCAAAATTTTAGGAAGGGGGTTGGGCACTAAAAAACGCTGCAAAATCGAAAAAATCACAATTTTTGGCGAAAAATCGCTAATTTGGGCTGAAATACAGCCAAAAAGTGCTGTTTTGCAGGCGATTTTGGCAATTTTTGAGTGTGAACCCCAGATCCCCCTGTTACATGTATGTGGACAATAGGTTCAGGTTCAAGTCCACTGACGTTTTCAAAAAGTGTTAAAATTTTGCACTGATTGCAATTTTTCTGAGCTATATAAACCTGTCTACTGGCAGTAAATGACCCAGATCAGACTTTACAGCGGAGTACTTTCGTTTTCGGACATATTTAATTTGAAAAATCGGTGGCCAGTTGTATCAATTACGTAGAGATACTCCCTGAGCAGAACGAAAAAAAAACAGAAAAATAACAGGCCGAGTTTTTTCGGAAACATATTCATCCCTGGGGCGAAAATAGCGATGGCATGTAGCAATTTACTATGTACTGTATCTCCTAGGGTCTGATCTTATCTGTACTCTCCTTAGTCATAGAAATAGTACATCAATGATGGTTTCGCCGATGGCTTCAAGCAACTAGAGACTAATGGTACAAATGTACAGTAAATACATAAATGCAATAAAAATTAAGATCACTTCTGTTCTTTTAAGGTGCAAGCAAAACTTAGATTATATTTTAGTGCGTATAACATACTAACAGACTCGCTATTCATAGACACAAGGAAATTGCGAATCATGTTTCAAATGGTTTTCAGCTCTCCAACGGGCGAACTTGACAGCTGCCAACTTCTCGTAGATTGTCAAGTTGAACGGGGCAAAGCGCTGCGGCCAGTAGGTTCTGTCATACATGTAACAGGGGGGGGTCTGGGGGGGGTCTGCCCCCCCCGAAATAGACCAGACCCCCCCGGATGGGGACCCCCCCCCCCCCCCGAGACGATTTCACCGCCCCCCCCCCCCCGATTTTTTTTGCAGTAAATTTCCGAGCAAATTTTAGCAATTACTCACAACCTGACACACAAAAATTGCCAAAATCGCCTGCAAAACAGCACTTTTTAGCTGTATTTCAGCCCAAATTAGCGATTTTTGGCAATTTTTAGCCAAAAAATCGCGATTTTTTCGATTTTTGAGCGTTTTTTAGTGCCCACCCCCCCTCCCCCAAAATTTTGGCTCAGACCCCCCCCCGGCCGGCGCCAGACCCCCCCCAACCCCCCCTCCCCCCATCGGCGGATGACCTGTTACATGTATGGGTTCTGTTCTTTATGTAGTCGTGCATACACTTGATTGCTCTTGCATCCACCTCCGGTCTGAATTTGTTCAGAAACAGCCGGTTTATTTCGGTCAAAATAGGCAAATCTTTCATCGAAAACACACAAATGCTGTGACGCCACTTGCCCTGACACCTATAGGCGGCATCGCCGGCCCAAACAGAGAACCGGGTTATAAACGGCTTTTCCGGATTAGATCCGTTCAGACAGGAACCTAAAGAGAAGCACCAAACTACACTCCCTATAAGGACATGTACGATTGATCTGACCAGGGTAACCGCCAGGAGCTCCGAACTGCGAATTGTGGTTGAGCGTTGCGAAAAACTGCTCTGGGCTGTGAACAGTCTTAGCAGACCAATCGAGAAATCGTTCCACCAGCGCGTTCTCCACAATATACTCTACAAATTGTCGGCTCAAGGAGTTTTGAGTAGCTCCTTTGTAAATGGTCAGGTTTTCAGGGGTGACAGTCAAGGGTACATTGGTACTGATCAATTCTGCGCCTCTGAACAAGTACACGCGGTTGTATCGGTTAGGATCGGCTGGCAGCAAACCAACGTCGTTGGAACCGTTATGCAGTTGCAGAATCTGGGTCATCTCAGCATTCGTGCGCAGAGGGAAGTCGTTGTTCTGAAATTATCTCACACTTGATCAACTAACGCCAGGTGAGGCCGGGGAGGAGTAAACCCCACCTACTAGTATTTACTAGGCAATTGACTCTTGTCTCTACAGTTTTGACTTACTTCAAGTGTGAAGACATATAGCCAAGGTTTGTTTCGCAGTTCTCTAAAGCAGGCCATGTAAGCCTGTGGCGCGTTGTGTACCAGACTATTGACGTCGAACGACTTTGCAGCAACAAAGACATTTGGAAAGCAGGAAGCCATCAGACCGACGCCTTTGTGGAAAGCTGGAGAAGCCTTCGAATCCACGTGCAGACAGTACCAGTTCTGAGGCATGTAAACGGCGCTCAGAAACAATTCCAATGAACCCAAACTCTACAGTAAAAACTTTCTTTTTATTTTGTACAACGTGAAACAATATTGACTACGGCACCAAACCCCCTTTTAGCAGATGACCTCATGCAACAGTGGTATAAGAAAGAATACCTGGTAGATGTTGATGGCATAGGCAAGCGGGAATGCATGTTCTTCTGCAGATAGAGGCTGGCTGGGGTAGAAATTGGCCCGAAACAGCGCCTCACAACCATGAGCGGTCAGCTGCTGCAGCATCACCGCATCTGAGGTTAACTTCCATCGCACTTTGGTGTCTGCTTCCGAGTGGTTGTGAGCAAATACACCTTGGCTGCATACAAAAGACTGGTTGAGCAGGTGATTCAGGTACAAACTGGCTGGGTCCTCAATCTTTCTGATGGGCAACCGATTTTGACACAGCAAATAGAAGTAGATGAGCAGTAGCAATGTGATCAGTAAATAGGGAAGTTGTTTTCTACTCTCTCTTACAACACAACACAACAACATTATCCTACACACGTCCACATAAACAGTAAAATGGCGTTTCGTTTATTTGCTGTGCTTTCTATTTGTCTTCAAAATGTTGTATGCTTATAGAAATGCAATTAGGGACCAGGTTGGTGACCTGGTCCTGCCCGCATTTTCAAATTTCCAGCACGGTTTTGCCGGGCATTTTGTAATTTGAGTTAAGAGTCAGTCTCTGAACTGATCGAGTGTTGGACCTTTTCAGACCGAGAATTGAAAGTTGGGCATGGAGAGCTGAAAGTTGGCACACTAAAAATAATGCGTATTGAGAAGTTATCAATGACCTGCAAATAATTTCCAAATTTTTCGCTTTAGTCCTGAGATAGAGCCCTCTGAAAATCGGCTCGCTTAACTTATGGGACAAATTTTTCCAAATCGAAGTTCTACTGCACTAATGAGACTTTGCAGTTTAAAATCTTTACTTTTGCTACAGTTGTGCTGCAGATTACATCTAATTTTGAGATTGAAAATACATCATACATGCAACAGGTCATCCGCCGAAGGAGGGAGGTGGGTTGGGGCGTCTGGCGCCGGCCGGGGGAGGTCTGAGCCAAAATTTTGGGAGGGGGTTGGGCACTAAAAACCGCTCAAAAATCGAGAAAATCGCAATTTTTGGCTAAAAATCGCCAAAAATCGCTAATTTTGGCTGAAATACAGCTAAAAAAGTGCTGTTTTGTAAGCGATTTTGGAAATTTTTGTGTCTGAAATTGTAAAAAATAACAAAAATTTTGCTAAAAAAATTACTTGACAGAAAAGTCGGAGGGGAGGGGCCGGGAAAATCGTCTCGGGGATGGGGGTCTCCATCCGGGGCTGGCCTAAGTCGGGTGGGGGGGGGGCAGACCCCCCAGACACCCCTGTTACATGTATGATAAAATCGCTCAGCATATTGATACACTAAAATTTTAAATTTTAAATTTTTAAATTTAAATTCGGCTTGTGATCACAATTTTATTTGTCACAGAGACAAAATTCAGCAGGATTAGCACATACATACATAGCTTTTAATAGTCATCATTTGTTTAGCGTTACATATGGATAGATAGACACAGATTCACCGACCCCCATTGTCCTAGACAAACAAACAATTGATGAATAAGTGCAAACGACCTATACAAATGCCACATGATATTATAGCTGATTGAAACTAGTGTTCCGACGATATCAAAATTCGTCGATATTCGATATCGATATCGATATCGATATTTTCAACTCAATATCGATCGATATCGATATCGATATCGATATTTATAGTTATGCAAGAAAATCTCAAGATTTGAAAGAACAAACTGCTCTCACTGGTTATCAGTCAAGCACTGATGCAATCAGCGGTCTGATATAAATTAAGTAGAGAATCTAAGAAAGGTAGTTACCCTTCTGAAGCCCTTCAATGAAAAGGTTGACCCCTCAGGCCGATGCCCCACCCTCATTAGGCATAAATGAGCTCAGACGGAATAGCTGTATTTTATCTTATTTTAATCAGAAATAGGACACAATCCTTGATTTTAGTCGAAAATCGGACTTTTTGCCATCCTTTCAACCACCCATCAATCAGCCGGCGTTACCTCCCCAGGATTTAAAAATTTACCACCCCTCAGCCGAAATGCTAGCCCATGTCTGCTTCTGCCCTCCTGCTTCAAGTGTGTACAGTAGATTGAGCAGCTCTTCAGTGTTGCTGCAGACATTTAAGAACCTAACTGTTGCTGTCTGAAAGCTGAGAATGCCAAGAAATTGACGTTTCTGAGAGCTATCATGCCACTGTTAGGTTTTGACACTATTCCAGGGAAATAAACTTTGGTGTCAGTTCTGTTTTTTCCTACTTTTCAGGACAAAAAAAAGAGAAAATATCGATGCAAAATATCGCGATATCGATATCGATATCGATATTGGAAAAAGGGTCGATATATCGACTTTTCGATATCGATATCGATATATCGTCGGAACCCTAATTGAAACACACTATTTACATAATTTCACTTCGCTTATTGACAACAGACAGCAGTTCAAGAATACACAGAGTTTATGTTCTAAAAATACACGAAGCTACTATGCATGCACAATGCATCTATTTGACATTCTGCGGACGAACTTTACCAGTTCTGCAAAACTTGCTGAACACCCTTCCTACACTAGTTTGAAAGAAAGCTTTACGATAAGTCTTGGTCAGAGCCACATGCAGAAAGAGAGCCATGCTGCCATTGCAGAAAACCAGGACTGCCTCAACTGCTCTCAGCACCTGCAGCACAATCTCCATTAGATCGGTGTTAGAGTCAGACTGAAAATCATTGAACAGAAACTTCCAGTAAAGAGCATCCAGAAAGTGTAAGAGAAAGGACACAGCACTGACCAACAAGTTGATTCCCACCGTCCCCACCAGGAGTCGCTTCCGGTCCCTCTCGCGACGCAATCTGCGCACTTGGTCAGCCTCATCTGTTGCTTTAGCTGTGCCCTTCCTCAGTTCTCTCGACAGCAACATGTAACACACAAACTGCACTGTTATCAAAGTTACTGTCACTCCATTTGTGGCGTTCTTGACAAAATAACCATGCATGAAGCCCAAATGACCCAATCTGTCTTCAAGATGTGACTTAAAGCCAGAAAGAATAATCAAAGGTAAATAAAGGGCTATTGTACCAACCACCATACAAACTATAACCTTAAAAGCTCGCCGTTTGTGTTTATAATTCACGTATTTCACTGGTTTTCGTATGGCTATCAGTCGATCGGCGACTAGAGCCGTCAGAAAGGACTGGTTCAAGAAACAAATCCACTCAAAGATAGCGTGTGACATGCTATGGAAATGAATCGCTCTGACAGTGTAACTCAAACAGTGCTCAAACCAAACTTTCACATCAGCTACCAATTCCAACTCGATCAGCGAACATAGAAGGCAGCCTATCAAGTCTGTGACGATCTCCCCTATATGGAAATAAATGGCCGCCCCCGGTACTTGCTTTAGTAGTTGGGAAAGAATGGACAGATTGAAGTAGTTGAGGAGGATGGATAGAGGAATTGCTAAAGAGTGAAAGTAATGCAAAAATCTTTTGATCTGATTTAAGTGGTAGCACTGCCTTTGTCTGTGAATGCACTGATAGTGGGTTAGATGGAGGTAGTTTAGACTGGAGAGTCTTTTTCGATATGACAGCCACAGATGAGTCATCATTCCATCAATTGAGCACTGATCCTCCCTACAGTACTGAAGATTGTCCAGTTTGAAGAGGATTTCCACGTCACTTGATGATATTGAGCCCTTGATAGCCAGGTCCAGTGCAACCGTTTCCTCCATTAGACCTCCAAAGCCGGGACACGTGGTGGGAATGGCTGAGATGTTGGTTGTGGGCGTGGTCAGAGAGTGATCGACACAAAGGGACCTGTTGCAGAAGCAAGAATTCCTCTCTTCCATTGTTCGGTAGCTGTTGCAGTTGGTTGATGTGGAGCGTTCCTCGCTTTCTCTACCATAATTGTAGTAGTAATAGTAATCGATGCTGAAGTTGTTGCAGTTTGGTAAATTACTTAGTCATTTTGTTTAACAGGCTGTATTACTGGTGTTTGGGTATCTGATTTCCAGGAATCGGCTCGGTATGGGTAGGTATTCGCAAAAATACCGGTATTCGATATTGGCGAAAATGTTTTACAAAGTCACAACACTGAATTTCCCATTTACCGGGCAATGGATTTAGTCATTCCAAGGTCAGAGACTAGAAAATTCATCAAAAGCAATGGGATTTACAGATTTTAGGAATTTTTTGAAATTATTTTTGGTTTCACTGTAGTGAAACTCGTTTCTATAAATAATTTTGGCTCAGAGAAATGTTTCCATTGTACTGTAGTTTTAAGGCCTGCAAGTGTAGTGTCAGTGTGCAGTATGGAGAGATCTAATGAGAAGTGACAAAATGCGGCACAGGGAGTAGAGTCAGAGACTAAAAATCCTAGAAATTCGACATTTTTGAAGGATATCGTAATAACTCTTTCCAACAAACCGCAAAATTCATCAATGGTTCGTTTTTGCCTGATGAATTGTTTTTGATGAATAGTTATTCACGTTTTACGATTACAATTCTTCAAAAGATGATGAATTGAAGAAATTATTCATCACCGAAATTGAGGAACAATTAAATAATGATTCTTCAACAAACTTTTATGCCAATTTTCCTTAGTTCAACCGAAAAAGAAACGTGCCACAGACACATAAACTGACTGGGCTCGCCGTGACAGTTAATCAGGAACTGCTCAGAATTGCCGTGTAGTAAAAAGACCTATTTGTCAAGTTGAAGTGCTGGACCATTCCAATGCATTTGATGAACAATAAAATAATTGATTCATCAGAAAATCTTGCAAAAGTCTTCAAAATGATGACTAGTAGTGGACCATTTCATGATGAATAGTATGATGACATGATGGCATACTGATATATCAGTATGGTTTGTTGGTAGGAGATAAAATGTGTTTCTGCATGCCCCAAAAATGAAAAAATCCGATCCGATGTGGCAGAGGCCGTACGATATACAGCCCTACGATCAGACCTGCGCGGTCCATTTCGCGATCCCTGATACCCTCATCTCGGACGCTGTGCCCTTGCATAATTGCCAGCCAAGCCACTACTAGCCATGCTGTTGGGTGCAAGTCACTAGAGAGTGCCTGGCGTGGTGACGTCATGGTGCTGTCAGCTCCCAACGGCGGCCCGGCCAGTGGCACTAAACCGGTATAGGACCTTTTGCTGGTTTCTCAGACAGCCCCTGACGTCGTTAATCTTCTTTTCCTCTAACACAAGCATGCTTTGAGGAGCGGCTTTCGGTGCAACGGCAGATCCAGTCGTTTCCCACTTACATACTCGCTGTCACCAGCTTTCGGTGGTCTGGGTGGGGCTTTGTGACGACGACCAGCTCTCTGCGGCAAGAAACTTGCCGCGCCGAGAGGAGGAACGCACGATGTGGCGCACAGTGGCTTTACGGCCTAAACCACTACACCAACTGTGCCGGCTGCCGGTCTCTTAGTGGACCGACTTGCCAATGCTGGAGACAACTGGACCATGCATTCTGATCCAAGCATGCTGGAAGCTAGCGCAAATGCAAAATAACAAAGAAAACAATTTGATCTCAGGGAATCTTCGATAAAAATTGCATAAGCTAACAAAAAATACCCATTCCTAAATACCTGGGTGGGTATTCCCAAAATAATCGGTATGCCCGGTATGGGCATTTATTAAAATACCTGGAATGGGTAGGTATTCCAAAAAATACCGAGTTTTTGGTATGGCTTCTGTGTACCCAATCAACAGTAGTCTGTATGTATAAAGGAGTGTACCTGGAGGAGTGAGAGTAGGTTACGTTTTGAGACATATTGCCTGAGCAAGACAGGAATAGCAGCAGCAGTGCACTCAAACTGCACATCTTTGAAGATCTCCCTTACATGTAGGTAGGTACGCATGCAGGTAGATACAGCTGAATAGTGCTTAATTTCAGAAAATCCACTTATAGAGTGTTCCGTGAGCAAGATTGCGTGCTGAACTTGCTTTGTGTGCTTTCGAGCATTTCAGATTGGGAAGGTAATGTTTCACACTATGCTTATGTCTGTGCTTTTCGAACCCACTGCTACCGTATACAGTCCAGAGGCCCAGTTTAAGATCGGCTGTTTCGACTTACGACTATGTTTCGGTTTGGTAGAGAAAAGTAGAACTAAAACTGAGTTTTGAGAATTCTATGGAACTGAATATGCACTGATTGACCGGCAGCGGCAATCAGCAGTGGACAAAAAGTGATGTCAAGTGATCTCTGCTCTGAATCTCTGTCGCATCTTGGAGTATGTGGCATCTGCTAAGAAATGAACAACGTTGCATTGCATGCAAAGATGACTGTAATAAATTTAACCAGTAGGTCTAAACTTCCAACTTTCATTTTGAACCAGTACGTTTTGATTCTAATTGAAGTTACTGAGCTGGACGTGAAGGTGAGCTTCAGCCGTCTAAAAAGAGACAGTTTTAGTAAACACAGTATAAACTGGCACTTAAACTAAGCCGCAAAGCGCTTGGCACAAATCTGCACGTGCAGTAGAAAACAAAAACGGTAAATGACCGGTTCAAAGGAAAGCAACCGAGTTTCACTCGAAGAAAGCCTGCTGAGACCGGCAAACAAGAGTAGTTCACTCAACTCAGCAACAGAACAAGCGAGAAAAGCAGGAGCAGAGCCGAAATGGTTGGATTTACTGCGGAACTGTCCTTGGGTGAACAGTCCTTCTTATCAGTTGGCTTGTCTGGTTGTTCCAGTAGTTCTACGTTTGGAATAAGAGTGTTCCAGAACGCAAACATGTCCTTTCTGTAGTATTGGCGCATCTCAGACTTCAGGTTGATGTTCAGGTACTGCATTGGTCGGTCTTTGGTTCGTTTCTCCCACTTTATCCCGTCCACTGGCGATGGAGTGGGATCTCTAGAAATCTTTTGCATTAATTTAGTCTAAGATACAGTAATTAACATTGTCTATGTTGGTATTATCATCATTGTCATGGTCATTCTTATTCTCTTTATCCATAGTCATTATTGCTCACAGTTGTCATCGGCCTTTTATTATCGATCACTTGGTCTTCATTCTTGTCATTGTCATCAGCAGATTCACTATAGATAAAAAAGTCCACCCGTTTTTCGAACTTTATGTACGTAACTTTCAACTATATTTATATATTGATACTTTACAGCTCCTTCTCAGTCAGTTCTTGGTCGATTTGGCTCAAATTTTTGGCAAATATTAGCAAGACGACTGACTACCGGAGCTTTCCACTTAGCATCCCACCCCCACTTAATAACCCACTGGGATATTACGTATATGGACCCTTGTTCCGCTTTATACCCCATAGGATATTACTTGGCGACAATGTTTATGTCAAATTTGTAATAATTTTCTTTACACTCATACTGTATGTATGATAAAACATTGTTCCGGTTAATATCCCATGCCGTTTCCAGTTAATATCCCATGGCTTTGTCCAGTTAATATCCCTGGGATAAACTGGCGCCAATGTTTTAACTGAGAAACGTGATTTTCCGTGTTAACTCCTTGTAACACACCGCCAAAAAGTGACATGTCACTTCACTTTCGTGACATATCGTAAAGTGAAACTCTACCTATCGTAAAGTGAAAATTCTACGATATGTCATAAAATATAGACGGACATATCCGTTTTTTTCTGGACATGTCTGAAGAAAATGATAACATTTCGGAAGAAAATCATGACATGTCCTGATAAAATTAGATTGTTATTTGGCTATGTTAGTTGTCCAGCTTATTTCTGACGCAGTTTTTGACTGTATTAGCTGTCCTAGCTTATTTTTGAAGCAGTTTTCGGCTGTCCTAATGACCTTTTGGGGTGTTTATCTTGAAGTAAACACTGCTTTCACGCTTGAGGTTTGGTTTAGCAGAGTTTCGTAATAGCTATAAAAGCTCTGGACTTCATTCAACGGACGATTAGCTGCTCTGCTTTAATTGTGATGCAGTTTCTAAGCTTCCCTAATGACTTTCAGGATGTCTATCACGAAGTAAACACTGCTTTTGACGCTTTGGGTTTGTTTTAGCAGAATTTCTGACCGGCAACCTAAATTTTGGAGCGGAGCTAGTGCAAGTAGCTATCACCACGGTTTTAATTTCTGCTCATGCAGAATATTCAACAAGCCGCCGTACGTGTAACAGAGATCCAAATTTAGAAAAAAATGGTAGTTACCAAAATCTTCTATTATAAAACAACATTTTACTAAAAACAAAAAACACAGGCAGCGATTTAGGTTTGTCGGCCGGAATGCACTCCCCACTGTACTCTTGCGGCGGCTCCTTGTGATCCAGTGTCCTCGTCGTTGTCGTCTTCTCAGCCGCTGCCCCTGCGTTGATGGTCCTTCTTTTTTCCGCCCTTGCTGCCGCCCCGATTGCCGTTCTGGCGCCTTTGTTCTCTTTCCTGAATGCGCACGAGCAAGTGGTACCAGGACTGAAACTGTAAATGTGACTCGGAAACAACAGAAAATAGCTGAGAAACAGACTTTGAACGGCCTGGTGGGAGGACGAATACACTTTACCGCGCCCCCACCACCGATGGCTCTCAGCGATCCTCCGACTACCAACTAAATAGACCAATTGTTGATACTGTAGTTAGAGAGAGACCTGCACGGGCGGAGACCTGGTCACCATGCATAACATTTTTTGAGGATTTCAGTCTGGCCGAACCACAAAGATTGTTTTCATAAGGGCGGTCCATGCAGGTCTCTAGTGATAGGGAATAATTTACCAAAGAAACGAAAAGGAATATTGATGCAAAATTGCCCCTAATGACTTGTAAAATCGTAGTAAAATAGTGGTAAAATTAGTGATAAAATTATTAGTAAAACAAAAATTAGTGAAATTGGAGCTGCTTGGTAATCAGCTAAAAATAAAAACTAAATTGAAGAGCTAATTTGTTGTAAAATTTAGAAAATAGTGAAATCAAAATCCACTAGTAAAATAACAGTACCGGTACGCTGCCGAATCCCTGCGCTCCATGATGTGGAGGGGTAGGGACGTCATCCAGCAGATCCGGGATGTTGCTGAGTCATCAGACAAGTCCTCCTCCCCACCACCTACGGGCGATACAGAAGGATTAAAACGTTGCGCCCTAAAAGTAAGCGAACAAAATAACCTGACACTTTAGATCGTTGTAATGTTGCCATTGCAGATAGACGTAAAATCGA
The DNA here is from genome assembly GCA_030248155.1 of Sabatieria punctata. Taxonomy (NCBI): domain Eukaryota; kingdom Metazoa; phylum Nematoda; class Chromadorea; order Araeolaimida; family Comesomatidae; genus Sabatieria; species Sabatieria punctata. The sequence continues at coordinate 3,249 of JASANB010002062.1, read as the reverse complement.
TATGCCTCCTGGGGCTAATTTCCTTACTTTCCAAAATGAGATGTCACAAAAGTACTAAACTGACCTGCATCTTCAGTTCGGATCTTAGGCCAACTCATTTTTTGTATGTCATTAATCGGCGTGATATGTCTTGCCTTGGTTATGACTTGCCGTTCAGTCCTCCACCGGCCCCCTGCTGCGCCTGTCCTCATGCTCCGTTATTTTTTGCTGCGCAATAGAATAGGCGTGTGTTGCACGTTCTGTAGTTTTTTGTGCTAGAAAAAGCTAGACTAAGGAGAATATCAAATAGTGAAGCAGAACGATTACCTATTTTTCCAGGTAACATTTTTTCTAATTAATAATTCCTGTTTTAATCAAATCATTCATGGGTCGGAAAATCCGGAACGGAATTGAGTACTTCCAGGTTTTCATCTTAGCTCATAAATTCTTCTGTACTCACTAAACAACACATATCGACAGGCCACACTCCGGAGGGCCTGTTTTCCAAACATAAAAATACCCCTAGAGATTAATAGGGTGTATGCGAGGACCAAGCTTCATTTGGCCGGCCACTGCGGGACCCAGATTGTTAACTTTTGCCGTTAGGGCCTTCACTTTTAGGGGTCCCTCCACTATAGGTAGGGTATATTAATTAATCACTATTATCGAACAGAGAGGACCCCTCTCTGTTCGAAGACAATGAAGACGATGTCGAGAGCACTGCCGGCAAAAGTTATGAGCCGCCGTTGGACAGTGAAGGTTGGTTCCAGTTAATCATTTTAGGGCCGGGGGACTTTGGGGGTTGCCCTCCTCCCGCTCTTTTGTTTAGCTGGCAATATCCCCAAATGGCCACCGTTCCGGATTTTCCGACCCATGAATGATTTGATTAAAACAGGGAATTATTAATTAGAAAAAATGTTACCTGGAAAAATAGGTAATCGTTCCCAAAAAATATTTGATATTCGATCCGATCCGATCCGATCCGATCTGGCGGGGGTCGTACAATGTACGGCCCTACGATCAGACCTGCACGGTCCATTTCGTTACCCCTTATATCGTCATCTCGGACGTTTGCCCTTCTTTCACTGCCAAGCCACTCAAGCCATGCTGTTGGGCGCCAGGTACTAAGAGAGTGCCTGGCGTGGTGACGTCATGGTGCTGACAGCTCCAGCGGCCGCCCGGCCGAGGAGGAGTAAAACCGGTATAGGCCGTAATGCTGGTTTCTCAGACGGCCTCGACGTCGTTGATCTTCCCTCCAACGCGGCATGCTTTCAGGAGCGGCTTTCGGTGCAACGGCAGATCCAGTTGGTTCCCATTTTACCTACTCACTGTAACCAGTTTTCGGTGGCCTGGGTGGAGCGTTGTGCCGACGACCAACTCTTTGCAGTATTTGATATTCTGCAATTTTTTGTCGAAGCGCCGCTACAGAACGCTCCCGGGCGAGCTAACGGAGCCGGAGGTGCGGCCGGTAGGGACGGAGCAACGGAGGAGGCGCAGCAGGGGGCGGTGGAGGAACCGGCAACACCGAAGGCAAGCCCGGTCTAGGGGACAACAAGGACAAAAAGCCGGCCAACCGAACTGAAATGCAGGTCAGTTTAGTTACTTTTTTGTAAGCTTTTTTACACCCAAGCTGAAGGAAATTAGCCCCAGGGGGCATCGAAATTACGTACTGCAATCATTACCACGATCTTGGGTTATTTTGTGCAATTAAAAACCTTTAATCTGTACTGTATCGGCCGTGGGTGGTGGGGAGGAGGACTTGTCCGACGACCTCAGTAACATCCCGGATCTGCTGGATGAAGTCCCTACCTCTACACATCATGGAGCGCAGGGATTCGGCAGCGTACCGGTACTGTTATTTTACTAGTGGATTTTGATTTCACTATTTTCTAAATTTACAACAAATTCAGCTCTTCAATTTAGTTTTTATTTTTGTTTTACTACCAAGCAGCTCCAATTTCACTAATTTTTGTTTTACTAATAATTTTACTAATTTACCACTATTTTACTACGATTTTACAAGTCATTAGGGGCAATTTTGCATCAATATTCCTTTTCGTTTCTTTGCTAAATTATTCCCTATCACTAGAGACCTGCATGGACCGCCCTTATGAAATAAACAATCTTTGTGGTTCGGCCAGACTGAAATCCTCAAAAATCCAGGCCCTGCCCGTGCATGTCTCTCTCTACCTACAGTATCAACAATTGGTCTATTTAGTTGGTGATCGGAGGACTGGGAGCCACCAGTGGTGGGGGCGCGGCAGACGGTAGTCGTCCTCCCACCAGGCCGTTCAAAGTCTGTTTCTCAGCTATTTTCTGTTGTTTCTGAGTCACATTTACAGTTTCAGTCCTGGTACCACTTGCTCGTGCGCATTCAGGAAAGAGAACAAAGGCGCCAGAACGGCAATCGGCGCGGCAGCAAGGGCCGAAAAAAGAAGGACCATCAATGCAGGGGCAGCGGCCGAGAAGACGACAACGACGAGGACACCGATCACAAGGAGCCGCCACAAGAGTAGAGTGGGGAGTGCATTCCGGCCGACAAACCTAAATCGCTGCCTGTGTTTGTTCTTTTTAGTAATATGTTGTTTAGTAATAGAAGATTTTGGTAACTACTGTTTTTTTCTAAATTTGGATCTCTGTTACGGCGGCTTGTTGAATATTCTGCATGAGCAGCAATTAAAACCGTGGTGATAGCTACTGGTACTGGGTCAGCTCAAAAATTTAGGTTGCCGGTCAGAAATTCTGCTAAAACAAACCCAAAGCGTCAAAAGCAGTGTTTACTTCGTGATAGACACCCCGAAAGTCATTAGGGAAGCCGAAAACTGCATCACAATTAAAGCTAGGACAGCTAGTCGTCCGCCGCCGAATGAAGTCCAGAGCTTGGGTTGTCAGTCAGAAACTCTGCTAAACCAAACCTAAAGCGTGAAAGCAGTGTTTACTTCGTGATAAACACCCCAAAGGTCATTAGGACAGCCGAAAACTGCTTCAAAAATAAGCTAGGACAGCTAATACAGTCAAAAACTGCGTCAGAAATAAGGTGGACAACTAACATAGCCAAATGACAAACTAATTTTATCAGGACATGTCATGATTTTCTTCCGAAATGTTGTCATTTTCTTCGGACATGTCCAAAAAAATACGGATATGTCCGTCTATATTTTATGACATATCGTAGAATTTTCACTTTACGATAGGTAAAGTTTCACTTTACGATATGTCACGAAAGTGAAGTGACATGTCACTTTTGGCGGTGTGTTACAAGGAGTTAAA
>JASANB010002061.1:0-13069 GCA_030248155.1 Sabatieria punctata | reverse complement strand
TAAACCAAAGACTGACGTTTGATGGGAAGTAGCCGATTGTTGGTCTTGAGGACTCCAGTCTGCAGTATCCATGTGAACGGTTTGACAGTCTTCCTCGGGTCTGACTGCTTTGAACTTGATCTGCAGCGAACGCGACGAGGCAGCACTTTGTGGTCGAAGTTGTGGCTGCCGCAGAACGAAGTACTCCTCCTGACCCCAGTAGTCAACGGCATAGTCCGACAGCAGCATCGGCGGCTCGAACGCCTCCAACATGCTCTCGCAACGAATTGGTTGAAAGTGGGTGTCCTCGCTAAACCATACAAAGCTAACCATAAACGTAGGACTGAACAGCAGTAAGAACAAGACAATAAGGTATAAAAGCTGATGTTATGTTTCTTACACCAATACCTTATAGGAACGTGCACAGTGCCCGGCAAAGTTGGCGGTTCTGCCAGTTGTAAGGTGCCATCGTCGACCCGCGGCAGACAGAACTGCATACCATCAGCGTCCGAAGAAAACTGGTTCCAGCCCATAGCGTACTCACCATCTTGTTGATGTTGTTTCTGAAACTGCCAAGCAACTAAGATGGTAAAATCAAGGAAACGCGTCCGTTTACCGGTTCGTTGTTGATCACGTGCAAAACGAAGGTCGGCGCATCGAACATGGGATCGTCAACGGAGGACGCGTGAGCGCACGCCGAACCGCCCGCACACACTGCTTGGCAGCCACAACTCGACCCCGACTGCGGACCGAAACTGTAGCCGAACTCCAGACGCGTCGGACACGAACCCACCTAAATACACGTTTAATATTTTCAGACACATATTACAGTCAGGCACTTCACGCCGTTTATGGTCCCGACACCATATAAGGTGCCGGTACCAATATGGTACCGGTACCGCGGGAAGTGGCACCATATATGGTGCCCCCACGTGCGGCGACTGTGGTGGTACCATATATGGTACCGGCACCATATATGGTACCCCTACCCATGGGCATGGGTGTCGGTACCATGTATGGTACCACTACCATATGGTACGAAATCTGAACGGAGTGGTACCATATATGGTACCGGTACCGGTAACAACGCGAAGGTGGGGGTACCATATATGGTACCGGTAGCATATATGGTGCCGGTACCATATATGGTACCAGTACCATAGATGGTACCACTACCTACGGTACCGGTACCATAAACGGCGTTAAGTGCCTGACTGTATTACCGTTTACAAGACCACCACGACGTACTAAGATTAAGCTCAGATTTGCTTAGAGTGTAGGCAAACAGAACGGTTAGTGTTAGATCGAAAATGGACTACCTACTGGGTAGAAGCGACAACATACCTTAGCACTGGCATTAGTAGTTCGACACTTGGGCACTACGAAGTGCGGTGTGGCACAGAACTCGGCAGAATCGTCCAGACAAAACACATCAGTCGGACAGCTGTGCAACAGACGCTCACCCAACTGTCGATCGTTTACAGGCAACTGCAACACCACACAGTCAGCAGAACAGAGACAAACAGAGGTAGCAACTAGGTACCTCCAGAAAGTTCGGTTTCGGCAGAACGGCTGCATCAGGAGCGGCGGGGAGCGACTGACAGTCCAGCTGTTCTTCGGCTCCCAAGTCTTGTAAGCTCTCATCGCACAACGGGGGAAATGCTTCGTCGTAACTGAAACTGTTGTCGCGCTCAGAGGGTCAAAATCTCTCCACATTACAACACGCTAAATGCAGCCTATAACTTTGTTACAAGTCCAAACACGCCTAAGCGATATTTCATTAATTAATCTGTGGTATTTTTGTCCGTCTTTGCCATGCAGTCAAAATTTGGACTAATTTAGCTGCACTGCGAAACTTTTATAGAGAACCAATTAGTCAAACCGATGGCAGTTAGTAACTAAAAGTCAATGACTGACACAGCAGTCAGTGACACTTGTAGCACGTGTGTGTGTGTAGTGCCCTGGCTGAGCGCGTTAGCTTGTCGTACGCGCCAAAGCACCGGGGCTATCTGCGGCAATAAAAATCAATGCGTCAACTTGGGAGCTCGCAGCAAGTGGCACAAACAGCCGTTTTACACAAATCCCAAACCGACCGCCACGTCCAGGTTAACTAGCACAGCGGGCACAGGAAATCGGTTAATTGACCGGACGTCAAACGTTAATTAAGGAAGCTAACTCACTTCTGAAAACTGCCTTCCGGAGACGGACACACACCACTGTCGATACTTTCGTTCTGCTTGCCGACATCTGAAAACCGACGCAAAACTAAGCTGCCAAACCCCAAACGAGAAATGTCAAGATTCTTTTTGAAATCACCCCACTCGTTTTAAAGGACCGAACACCGAAGAACACAACTACTAACGAAGAACACAACGAGTGGCGTCTTGGCCACGGCTAGTTTAGGCTATCCCGTGTGTCACGGCAGCCCCGGCATCCGTGAGAGCGGTTGTTTGTGGGGTTCGAAACCGGTGGAAGCGACTGGAAGTAGCCGACATGAAGCCCTACCCAGGCCGCCGAAAGACGGTGATGGCCAGTAGGTAAATGGGAACCGAACCGGCGCTGCCGTTCTACCTAATGGCAACAAAGGGGAATGTTGTTTGTAGACAGGGCTCTGAAAAGAGCGGGTGTCCTGAGCTGTCCGAAAGGACAATGATAGGACAAGTAGAACTCAAAAACAAAGAAACAACAATACTAAGCAGGATGCCTCTATTCTCTATGCGTACTTCATGGTATACATGGGCCGCGGGAAGGGGGTCCGGGGGTTTTCCCACCCCAACTTGGGTTCGACCCCCAAACGACCCCACCTACCCACCTGAAGCTGATTTTTGTTCCTGGCCCCACCCACCAGACCCCCCAAACCGGCAGGCCCACTCCCAATTATTTGGATCTTGACTAGCCCAACCTATTTTTCCGGCCCATGTATGATCACAATAGCTCGAACAATGAAGTTGATGTTCATCCCACAACAGGGAGACTTCAAAGAGATAAAGGAAAAAGTACTTTTGAGTTGTACAAACTGTTGCTCGATGTACCGATCGACTATCTCCGACACAAAGTCGTCAATTTGCCCCTAAAATGGAACAAGTTTAAGACGAAGGAAATGACAGTGAGCTTAAATTACTTTGGTCAGACCAACTGCCTGCAGACACTCAGCGAGAGCTTGGCGCATTTCCACGTTCGTCGGTTCGGGCGACATGTCGTCTGCGAACCGAGTGAAAAGATCACACGAACGAACACCACTCACTGGGCACTCTTGCAGGTCGTCTGAAACAGTCACAAAGTAGGTGCACATACTCGACGCAGAAACTATTGTTACATGTAGACATGATAAGTACAGTGTTGGCCATAATTCATTGTGGCCATACATGCAACAGGGGGGTCTGCCCCCCACCCGACTTAGGCCAGACCCCCCGGATGGGGACACACCCCCCCCCCCGAGACGATTTCACCGACCCCCCCCCTCAGATTTTTCTGGCAAGTAAATTTTCGAGCAAATTTTTGCAATTTTTTACACTTTCAAACACAAAAATTGCCAAAATCGCCTGCAAAACAGCACTTTTTAGCTGTATTTCAGCCCAAATTAGCGATTTTTGGCAATTTTTAGCCAAAAATTGCGATTTTTCTCGATTTTTGAGCGTTTTTTAGTGCCCACCCCCTCTCCCTAAATTTTGGCTCAGACCCCCCGCCCGCCGGCGCCAGACCCCCCCCAACCCCCCTCCCCCCATCGGCGGATGACCTGTTACATGTATGCTCCATACGTAGTGCCTGGCGCAATGTTTTTATTTTCGTCCTACCTGGGCACCCCATGCTTAAGCCCTTCCGAAATGAACTGACCCGAATTTTCAGGCGTCAAATTTGAACATAAATATCTCATAAACCCTTCGGATGTTCTCAAATTTTGCAGGCTAACCGATCTTTATATGTACGTAAGTAAGTCCTGAAGAGGTCAGCTTCTTGAACAACCGGTTAAAATCTGGCAGGTTTTTGCTTTCAGTGAAGGTGAAAATTGGCACTTTCAAAAATGGTGGTGTTATCCCCTGCACAGCAAGCAGGACTATACGAACTAACGGGCTCGTTGATTGCAATCGCCTCAACTAAGGCAACACAATGAACACCTAAATTAGGCAAAACAAGCCGTGCTTCACGTTCAGAGAGCACCACCCTCATTTTTGACAATTCTGACTGAAAGTAAAAATCCGCCAGCTTTTAAACGGTTATGCTAGAAAGCTGACCGCTCCAGGTTTTTTTGGTCCATGTATAGATTGATTACCCTGGAAAATTTGGGAAAGATCTGATTAAGGGTTTGTGAGACATTTATGTAAAGTTCAAATTTGACGTCTGAAAATTGGTGTCAGTTCATTTCGGATAGGGCACAACTTAGCTACATAAAGGCAGGCCAAAACTTGGTCAAAACAAACTGTAGACAAATAATAATCGTGCCAGAATTATTTTGATTCGGATGAAAATTGACGAAATGGAGGCCAGTTGAAGCTATTCGGAAAAATCGAAAAAAACCAGGCGGTCTTTTTTCTAGACGATGTGGTCTGCACCGGATGCAGTAGATAAAACCCCCAGCACCTTACTAATGCGCATGCGTTGCTAGGACAGAGTAACTATCACTTCCTGAAATCAGCGTATCTCTGTCTCGACGATAAACAAAGGTTAGGTTGTGCAATGTTTACAAGCGAGAAAGTAGGTCACCTTGCATATGGCAGACAGTGGGCTGAGCGCAGAGCTGGAGGATGCAGCGCGAGTACAGAGAGGCATCCAGTCCGAGCTCGTCGAGACGAGACTGCAGCCAGTCGAGGAAGGCTCGGGCGGCGCAGGCCTCCGACGGCGGGCTGGGCTGGTGCCCTGCACCGTGCATGACAGACAGACAGCAACTGAGGCGCCACTCGCTACACAAAAGCCCAAAAAAGAAAGTTGGAAGAGTTGACGAAGAGATTAGAGCCAGGCCATGACGAGGTGTGAGCTTGGATGGAAAATGGTCGTTGGTGACCCAACAAAAAGGTAGTAGAGGGGACGAGCCCCGAGTGCTAACGGTCCGTTTGGGAGACGAACAGCTTAAGCCCACATGATCGTTGCGTGTTGACCTAGCTAGCACACAAACAAAGCTGTGTCCGACTGTTGGCAAACTGCCGCGCTGCACATCTTACCTGAAACAATTACAGTACGATATCAGCACACCTAAGAACTAGAGATTAGAGAAGGTAACACGTTCTACAGAACCGCGACCACTATCTATTTCTATTCAGCTGATTGCCTTAGCAATACAGCGTCCTCAAGGACGTCAAATACTGCTGTTTAGTAGAGACCAAGATACAGACTGCAATTAGCACTAATGATGATCAATCTCAACACAATAAACAAAAGCCGATAATTGCTGGGCATTTAGTAGTGGACAATTAGAGGCTTAACCTGACAACAGTCGTAAAAATCCATCAGTACCCCGGAGCAGTGGCTCACTATAGCAATAGTCGTAGAAAATCGCTAGGAAAACGGAACCACAAACTCCTATGTATAACAGCCTGCTTATTCCACACAAATTAGTCTAGAACTAGATATCTTAGCCAAGTTACTATACGAGTAAAGAACGAAGTTAGCCTCAGCCTTTCCATTGGCAATTTAATGTACAGTTCGTTTACCTATACCACCAGAAAAGGTGCCACAATGAATTGCTACCTGGCATACATGTAACAGCTCCGGCCGACCTGGGGGAGGTGGTAAAGGGTTTTTCCTCAGGTGTGGGGTCGAGGGGGTTTCGCACAGGGGGGTCCAAAATTTCGAAAAGCTCCAAAACGCCTAAAAATGCATTTTAGCACGTTTTTTTCAGTAAGGACGCTAATAATCGCTATTTTAAGCTGCCAAATAGCGTTTTAGAGCTAAAACAAGAAAAAAATGACAAAAAGCCTGCCAAAAACCCCGATTTCTCTTAAACATCAGCAGTGGAAACGCCAAATTCGGTTTCCAGAGGTTTTTCAAGCGAATTTTAGGCTAAAAATTAGTGATTTCTGAGCCAGTTTGTTAGTACTGGAGCCACTACTAGTACTTGTGTTTTTGGGTCGGGGGATCCCGTAACCTGTCTCGGGGAGGGGGTTGGCCTTTCCAGCAGGGGGTAACTCCCAAAACCCCCTTAGTACATGTATGCTACCTGGTATAGAGTACTCATATCTAATGTAGCTTGTAATTGATTCCTTAAAACTTTACAGGGCTTTTTGCTCTTTTGTAAAGGCAGAATCTTTGAAGTTTTCCATTGATTTGGAACATACTCAGAATATCCAGAACAATATCATCATTCAGCACCAAAATAGAGGCAAAAGTTAGTTAAACTCATTTGCCTTTTCATCCGAGCTGAGTACAGTTTCACTATTTTCTCCGATTACAGTTACTTTCAAACTTTAAAAATTGACACATCAGCCAGTGTTCCAATTACTATGAGAGGAGAATTTTCCGGATAATGCTATTTTGAAGTCAGAATAGTGATTTATTTTTCAACGAAAAACTTACTAATTCAGCCTTTAACACTATACGGTATTATAAACATACCGTACAGCGGCCATATTCTATTTACCGTATCGAGTAGTTGGACCAAAATTTCGTTCGAAAACTGACTTACTCCCCACACCAATTCAATTCAATTTATTTAATTTCGAAACACTCCCTACTACGTTGGCGTATCATTTACGCGTTTCCAAGAAAAGTGCCTTTCAACGTAACGTAGTGAAAAAGCAAAAAGGCTGTGCGTTTCGTTCCGAATTTGGACCACCTAATCTAACTCATTACACAGCCTTTTAGCTACCCATTTCCCCACCTAACTCCACTTGAGTTGAGATATTCTTTATCTCTTTTCAACGCAGATGGCTTAAGAGAATTTTCCCCAAAGGCGACACAAACAACTACGGGCAAATTGTGAGGCGAAGCACGGTAAAAGGGAAGTGGGCTTCAAGGCAAGTAGGTAGAACGCGCACGGAGTTTGTTGAGCTGTTTCGCAATAGGGCCTACCAGGTGCTGATAAACCAAACCGTCTGTTTATCATGCCTTAAAACACAGGTACTGTTGTTGTTACTAAAGCTTCGCTATGAATACCTAGATAGATGTATAGGTAGGAAGGCAGAAATTATTTCTTACTTAGTAGTGTGTCAGCTCAGCGGCGTACCTGCAGCACCGCATCCTTAGTGTGGAAACGTTTCCTGAGCATAAATTGCTACTACAAAACGATAAAATGGGTAGCAACCGTATCCCGGGTGACGGTATTTTTAAAATCATCCTATTTCGCTCATTTCTTAAGCTTCAGGCTTACGCTTAGGTTAAGGCTTTAGGCTCATGTTAAAAAATACTGACTGTAATCCGCGTTACGGTAGTTACAGTAATCGATATTTAACTGTTTTTACACAGTCGAATGACGCCCAGGAAAAGTTTTCCAGACCAAGGATACGGTGCTTGGTCGCGTACGAATTCAGGTACAGGTAGGTAAACTGCAGGTAGGTTAGGTATGCCAGTTCAGCAGCACAGTTATTGCCTATGGCGTTCAGCTCTTAAAATTTTTCTGGAAACTTCCAAAATTATCTGATAACCAGGTCGGAATTAGAAAATTCGCAAACGACTTATCCCAATGACGAACTCGCGGACGGAATCGGATTTCCAGCCTGTGCCTCCTTCTTACACAGGGAAACCGATTAAAAACGAGGGAACAGAACAGATCCTGTAACACAATTTAACAAACCGATAAAACTGAACGAACACGGCACTGTCCGCAAATTGGCACCCCTCCAAAAGGTGGTGACATGGCGCGTCGGGGTTACGAAAATTTAGGGCGCCACTGAGCGCGCCAGCCAACCACGCACAAAGACTGAGAGAGGGGGAACAGCGCACTGACGACACTCAGCCGGCGCCGCCGCCACCGCAAAATTCTCCGTCCTGTCGATAGTATACACATGCCCAATCGCACGTAAAACAGGATTATAATAGAGTCAGAAACGCTAAAACGTTAGAAGGGCACGTCACCGGAATACGTAGCTTCCGTTTTTTTCGTGTTAGCACATCTCTCACCTTTAAAAACATACTAGCCCCACCCTCAATCCCCTCACCACCACACCATATCATACGGCAGGTTAGCAACCCGTATCTAAAGACATAACCCCCTAAAATCACCCTACTCCATATGGAGTACTTTCTAGAAACAGTAAATTGCAAAATTTAGTGCCTGTCAATGAATGAGTCAATGTTTTGTTGTTCAAAATTCTAGTGGCTTGCGAATTTAGGGGTCAGTTATTCTCAATTTTAGAATTAGTAACGAATTTAGTTTTTCTAGAAACAGACGCGTAATGAGTGATGCAACAACCTTGTTGAAACCAATTTGTTGCCATCCATAAACAAACAACGATCAAAAATTTAAATTTTTCCCCTCCCGACGTTTTTCGACGTTTGCAGCGCACATCCCCCTAAAAATTGCAACGTTTTTGGCTGACACCCCCTTCCAACTAAACTTAGTACTGTGTCCGACATTAGAGAATGTAAAGTAAAATGTACATAGTGTGCTGTAGAAGCTATGAAAAGGAAACTTTATGACAATGAACTACCATTTTGACACTTGGAAACATGAACTGGGAAGAGTTTTTCTTGCAATATTGTTGCGGACTGATGAATTGACAGATGAAATTTTTCAAAAAAAAACAATTTAATTGAAAATATCTCAAAAATATGACTACTTATGGCCAAACGGACTGCAAAATGGATTCTACGGACCAAAATTAAGTTTGACTCGTGAATAAGAGCCGTTTGGGGTCAAATTTGAAAAAGGTTGGGCAATTTTCCACAGATAGTTAAACGGACATGGCAAATAATCTTTGACAGCACACGTTTGGAAAAGTATTTTCTCCCGAACGTAGTGAAGGATCTCCAAACATGCAAACTCGCAACTGCATGAGCCATACATGTAAAAGCACCATTTTTACACGAGCGAAACTGCAACTGTTTTGAGCTTTCAACCTTTGAGGCCAATTTTCACTGGATTCGTCACGAGCAATCACTGAGTATTCCAAACAAAAAGTGAAGCTTATGTATAAAAAGCGCTACAAAACAAAATAATGAAATAAAAGCCACCTCCATTGGGGGTTCCAGCCGAGTTATGTATTAGGGTAGGGTCATAGGAGGGCAATCTTCGAAAACTAAATTGTACCACGAATTCATAAAGTACTCCGAAAATTATGTAAAAACCAAAATTTTTAACTTCCAGCTCAAGCTGGTCGGCTAGAAATTCGAGTTGGTAATTTAGGTCCTATAGTTAAGTGGACCGATTTTCGGAAGACCGTATCTTAGGACTGGAGCGTCAAATCCATAAATCCTATGCAGCCGAAAGAAACTCATAAGTATTTATTAGTGTACCAATCTTCAGCTTGCTGGGCCAAAGTTTCAATTTTGGGGTCTGAATACCCAGACTCGATCGACCCAAAGAACGACCTGTAAACTACTGTAAGTGTGGCTGTTTGTGTTTTGTAACTAATTCTTTAATTACCAAACATTAGACAAGTTTTGCAGCTATACTGTATAAAGCCGTACCTATTGCTTTTAGTAAGAAGTACATGTGCTTTTGCATGTCTTTTTGTCAATATTTTGCGCCATGTTTCTAATCTACTACTCTGTGTTTTTGTGTGTTGTGCTGCAGTGGAATCAGATATTTGCCCTCAAGTGCCTTGATGTGGGGACCTGCAGTGCCCAAGAGAACTATTGTGTCAACTACTACATCTACTTCAACCTCGCATTCGAGAAGAGTCTGTGTGCTAACAGCAGCGTGTGCAACGAGGCCATAGCAGGATTTGATGGATGCGCTTTGGTAAAGAGGAGGTGGGTGTGCTGCTGCCAAAGTGACCACTGCAACAACGAAGAGCTGAAGCCACGAGTGGGCACATGCTTCGACTTGGATGGTAACCATCAGACCTGCAAGACTGAGCACAATTTCTGCGTCAACAGATTCATCAATGACGGTGTAACACTGTCCCAATCCGGCTGTGGAGTGTGCAGCATCAGAGATCTCTACATAAACTCGTGTTCCCAACAGAGAGACAAGAAGTGGCAGTGTTGCTGCACTGGCAAGCCTCTATGCAACGTTGACGACCTGAGCCCAACTTTTCAGAGACACGTAGGCAGCTGTGAGAAGGTGGTGCAAGGCCAAAGTTCAGGCTACGACTACTGTGAGCTGCCCAATGACCACTACTGCTTCAACGAGTTCAAGAACGATAAGCTTTGGAACGCCGGCTGCACAAATTACCGACGGTGTCGAGAAGTGCAACTGAACAAAGTCCCCTGCATGTCTACCGGCGAGCCCGAAGGGTCTTTGTGTTGCTGCAATGAGCTGGCAAGCTGCAACTTGCCTAACACGCTGGTGCCTCGTGTGACACAGTGTGTGGGCAACCCTGAGTGTGACCAAGAGAACAGATACTGCTACAGGAGTTTTGGTCCTGAAGGCAACCACAATGGCTGGGGCTGCGACAACGGCTCAAAAGACTGTAAGCAGATTGGAGATGGTCTTTGCAAAAAGGACCCCAAAACTCAGACAACCTTGTGCTGCTGTTATGGCAAGAATGAGTGCAATTTGCAGCTGAAATTTGCGATGGTGGCCAGGTGCTACAACAAAACGCTGGACACGGAAGAACTGTGCAGAAGTCCGGCAAATCGCTACTGCTTCGTTCGTTTCGGAGTGAGCCATATAAACATGATCAGTGCAGGATGTGCCACTGAAGTTACCTGCAACAACAGTCCGTCTTGCAAGCTGATCACTGACAACGAAATGACATGCTGCTGCGATGACCACGATAGTTGCAACAAAGACATGAATCCGGATGAAGACCCGGTCACCACTACTACCGAAGGTTCTAGTTCTAGTTCTAGTTATACTTCTTCGAAGCAGCTGCTATCCAGTGGCTGGTGGGTCTTCGTGCCGATCGTCTTCGCTTTCCTCACCGTTAATTTATATGTCATCTGAATGTTACTTGTCGCGAGTTATTTGCATTTGTACTCTGTAAAATGGACCCATATATTGTAGTAGACCACTTTCCTTTCAGTATGTAGTAGTTTAAGCCTGCCAGCGTTAGGCTTTGTAGTTACAGCAACAACGTTAAGATTTTTGGCACTCGGAACAATAAGCATTCGTTCCTAGATGACGTCAGTAGTTCACCGCCCTCTATTAAAGGTAGGTACTAGGGCTGATGACCACATATGCGGTGCGGTTCTGATCCAATGCCCTCTCGAGCGGCGGCTATCTCATCGGTTAGCCTTTGCTGGTTGGGAACCGTATAGGCCCCCGCTAGTGTACTGTAGGTACCTTTAAAATGTTTCAGCAAAGCAGCTTTTTAAAATTATTGGCGAGGGATAATACAGTATGATCTCTCCAGGGCACCTGTATACAATTACGATCGTTCCGCTTATTCCTATTGAAATTTCGTACAATTGAAAGCAAGCCGAATGGTTTCTGTTAGCATCGCATTTCGTATTGCTTCACATAATTTCCTGGCGAGATGTCGCAGGCACTCAGCGGTCGCTCCAGGTTCAGAGTGGCCACCGTTTACAATGGCGACCAATTTCAAGCGTGCGCTCGTTCCGATCTTCGTGCCAGACCTGCCTGTCCACTGCCGGGCCCTATTCCAGAAATTCTAGACACGCTTTTCCGCAAGCTCTCGCTTCACACCGTTCTTTTGCCTCAGCAAGAATGGAACTTGGGACAGTTTGTAAACGATTCGTGGCACGGCGGTCTGTTCGAACAGCTGTAAAACGGCGTTCTGGATATGGTAGCCAATTTCTGGATGCAGTTGCCCAGTCGACGACGGCTGTTTGACTTGACAAACACGATAAGCCAACAACGAATCGTATTTCTGGCTCCGACTGCGCCTCCTCGCATCGGTGACAGTGTCTGGCTTCTGACTAAAGTCTTCGACGCAGGGATTTGGTCCTGTCTGCTCTCCGTTTTTCTCACTCTTTCAGTCCTGGTCTTCATTGACAGGACAAAGAAAATGATTGACGCAAAGAAAATTGACATAGATTTGGGAATTGCCTCAGATGACAGCTACAGCGTGCGGCTTCTGCTTCTACTCTAGTTGGTCTGGTTTCTTGCTGAATGTTTTTCAAGGTTGCATGTTGAGCCAAATTTTGCATCCTCCAGCCACCACACTAATTCCCAACGCAGAAGTAATGGTGAATATGATTGAGCAAGCAAGATATTGTTTCCGGGCAAAGACAGTTTCTACCAACTTATGTTTCGTTCATCAAAAATCCCCGTTGTCGTTAGATTAAACGAAGCGTTAGAAGCTAAATCCAGTCGCATCGTGATAGAAGGTGATGGTGAAAGGCGAAACAAACTTTTAGAAACAGGCAAATTCGCATATCCAGTGCTAGACAAGTACGTCTGGAGCGCCAAACGAGCTTCGTGCAGGCTAGATAGAGTAGACGGCATTGAACTCCCAAAATATACAGGTCTTCCTTGATGCTGAGCTTGATTGGGTTCAGTGGGGCATTTTATTTGCACGGCATTCTTTGTTGTCTTGCATTTGTCTGTTTCATTTGTGAATGCTTTGTTGGCTTTGCAATGAGAAGAAAAACGGGGGGTCTTGCGCAAACTCAAAGTTTATCGGCTGCATCGTCTCTCAGCAATTCAACTGTGGTTGGCGATGAGAAAACCAAGGTGAAACTTGTTTTCTGTTCTGCTTGTCAAGCGATCTTGATTGATCTTCTGTCGTCTGAGAATTACGAATCTGTCAACTTTATGACGTGTTCTAATTGTGATCTGTCTATTAAACGTCCGTAATACCGTAATAATGTAGTACATACGAATACCTACATCATCGATTATTATGCGTTTAAACGGAGAAGTGCAACAAGCGAAGAATAGTCTTGTTTCCTTCGGTTTTGCCAATCTTCGCAGATTTTGGTCATTTCTGAGATTTGGACAGGCAGATTTCTTGGAGAAACTCTTAGTAGAAATATTTTTTCTGTTCTGTCACAGATCCTTACGTTGGAGGATGGATTACAAGGAAAGATAGGGCGATGAAAATGAAGACAGCCGAAAGATTTACGTATAAGCCAGTACCAGACCAGTACG
>JASANB010002060.1:0-49706 GCA_030248155.1 Sabatieria punctata | reverse complement strand
AGAAGTACTGTTTGTCTTGAAAACACAGACCAGAATATCATTTTCTACATTTAGATGTACTTCTGTACTTCTTTTCTAGCGATAGACAGCTTTTGTTCAGTTTAAAAAACAGTTATTTACTATACTTGTGGTGTTAAAATCGGTTAATTAAGGTAAGACCATGGTGTTTTAACTGGAAATGGGTGTCCATGCAGCTTTCTGATTACTTATTATATGACCGTGGTCTTCTAACCAGGACTGTTTGTTTTCCGGAAAAAAACTCAAGCCGGTTTTTTTCCGGTTTTTTTCCTGTTTTTTTTCGGTTTTTTTTCCAAAAGTTATTTTCCGAGATGACAGAAAAAAATTTTTAACAATCGCTTTTTATTGCAGAATTCAACGAAATAGCGTGAGTCTTATTACAAAATGTACTAATTTCATGTTTTAGAGTAGTAATTTGATTTTAAAACACCAAAAATACAATAATAAAAGTTGCCTGAAAATGGAACCAATATTTTATGCGAAAAACAGCTAAGTTATGCCATGGAAATGCTTGTAAGGCTTCTATTAACGTAAATTCAAAGCATTGGAAGCGAATTTAACCCGTTATTGTGCCTATTTCCTTTAAAAACTTACTTGAGTTTTTTCCGCATTCCGCAACTCAATTCAACACATGAAATCTAATAATTATGTGTTGGATATGTGGTCAAATAATTTCAGAATTTTCCTATTTTAGTTTTTTCCGAGCCCCTAGGAAAAAAACTGTTTTTTTTCGGAAAAAACGAAAATAACCGAGGAAAAAAACCGACCCAACAGCCCTGCTTCTAACTATGGTGGTATTTACTAAGCCCATATTAGTGATTTTAGCACAGAATACCGATTTTGAGGCATTTTAGTACTCTATTTACTGCTCGAATTTTGGTTTAAGTCAGTCCCTTCCGGTCCCTGCATGGCTCAAAAGCCGAAACCACTTCGGCGGATGGATGACCTGTTGCGTTGCTTGAATGTATGGCAGTTCTGAAAAATGGCGTGATTGTGTACCAAGATAGAAAGCGTGTAGTGTTTAGGCAGATGAACACGATCTGAGTTCGGGTTCATTAGTAGTGGTTGTTTGCTTAGCAATATCTCTACTTTCTCCAAATCAGCTCAGTCATTAGGCAAGCCGAGCGCCTCCAGTAATTCCCATATTTGTCGAGTTGCCATTAGCAGACGAACCAAAAAACTGGTTAAAATGGCGTGGCAGAGAATTGACGGCGGCCTCTGCTTTTCACCCTGTCGCCAATTATGGCTCGGTTGCAGTTTTGTCAGCGTCACAAAGTAACTCTATTGAGACTGCCTAAATGGCTTAGCCATTAAATTGACAATTTTCTCGCCCGGCCTATTGACAGCGCCGACAATGAAGCCAAAATTTTCAAAAGTGTCGCCGCGGGTGGCCGGCCGCCAGGAACTAATAGACGATGCATGTTATAACACGTCATCGGACGGAACCTATCCCTAAACTAACTGTTAAATGCATATGCTACTCAGTGGCGTATCCAGGGGGTGTAGGGTGTCTACACCCCCCTTTGCGGTGGAGGTAGGAAGAAAAAGTCTGTCAAAAATATAAGAAACTAATGAATTATGTACTAAAACTGTCTATTTTGGGCTCAGAATGCCTTCTAAATACGTTTTGAAGGCCAAATTTTCAAAATTTTTTCGCCCTGGTCGGGCAGAAGCCCAACCAGGCCATTATAAACTACTAAAACTTGTAATTTCTGTTAATTTTAAGCTCGAAATGAGTTTTAAACGCGTTTTTGAGGGCTAATTTTGCTAAATTTTCTTACCCTGGTTGGGCAGCGGCCCAACCAGGCACTTTCAAAATTTTACACCCCCCCTTTCCAAAATCCTGGATACGCCACTGATGCTACTTGACGTATAATAAGCTAAAAAAATCACTCCTCACCCTCAGACCTCAAGGGCGATGCTGGATGATTACTTTTTCTCTCGCCGACCGGCCAGCTCATTTCGTATTTGTCATTTACTATTGATAATCTAATCCGGCCCTGCGCCGCTGGACTCAAAAATCTCGGCCGTCTATCTGAACGTGTTTACCGAAAGAGACCATAGGGCTTAGCCCGGTTTTTTTGCGCGCCCATATATTAGCCATGTCTAAATCCGACATAACAATATTTCAATCCCCAACTAGCCACTTATACCGGGTGGTTTGCTAATGCCAGTCTCTCTCTCTCTCTCTTTCAGAGCGGGCCAGTCAGACAATTTCGAGTGCCGAGCATAGTTGCGTGACGAAAAGCACAAGATATGTCGATCAATGGACTGGCCCAGCCATGACTGACACTTGCTCTAATGCCTCAAATTGCAAATTAGTGCGTCTCAACCGTCAGCATGTCTTCATGAAACCTGCAACCCATGCCGCTCTCGACATGGCCCACGCCACTCTGCTGGGTATGCTCTAACCTTTCTCAGATCAGTGGCCGTTCAAGTATGTAGTAGGGAGACGATTTGAAAAACCAAAAGGTCTATTTGTACAGTACAAACCACGGAAAGAATACGATTTTGAGACAAGGAAATTAGTCTGAGGACAGACTGTGTTTAAGGAGCCCTACAGTGGCGTATCCAGGATTTCGGAAAGGGGGGGTGGTGTGAAATATTGAAAGTGCCTGGTTGGGCCGCTGCCCAACCAGGGTTAAAAAATTTAGTAAAATTTGCCTTAAAAAACGCGTTTAAAACACATTCCAGGCTTAAAATTAACAGAAATTACAAGTTTTAGTAGTTTAAAGTGGCCTGGTTGGGTTTTGCCGGACCAGGGCGAGAAAATTTTGAAAATTTGGCCTTTAAAAACACATTTAAAAGGCACTCTGAGCACAAAATAAACAGTTTTGGTACATAATTCATTAGTTTCGCTTGTCTTTGACAAACTTTCTCTTCCTACCTCCACCACAAAGGGGGGTGTACCCACCCTACACCCCCCTGTATACGCCACTGGAGCCCTAACCTAATTGCTGCTGAAACGCTCATAGGTAAGGAGCCAATTTTCGTGACCTGCATAAGGCTTATCACTGGCACGTTTGTGAGATTCATGGTTGACGGAAAATAGTAGGTATGCTTTCAGTGGTTTGTACTGTATGGTAATTTGTGTATACACATTCAACAAAACAATGTGTATTTTTGTGCATGTGTATTGTACTGAAAATGCAAATTTTTTCGTAGATTTTGAGCTACAAACGCTAGAAAAATCTAATCTCTCAAAATCGGCTGCTTGAAAACAAGGGCAGGTTTGAAATTGAGGTACAGGGTGTCTCAAAAAAATGATCACATTTCTTTTTACTGCCATTTCCGCAAATTTTGGCCAAATAGGCTGAAATTTGGACCATAGGTGCCAAAACTCGGGCAATTTTATGTGTTAAAGTTTGGTGCACTAGGCTTGACTCATTCCCGAGAAATTTCAAAAAAAGTGAAATTTGTTAAATCAATAGTGAAAGCCGGTCACCGAAAAAATGATCACATTTCTTTTCACTGCCATTTCCGCAAATTTTGACCAAATTGGCTGAAATGTGGACCATAGGTGCCCAAACTCGGGCAATTTTATGTGTTAAAATTTGGTGCACTAGGCTTGACCAATTCTCGAGAAATTTTAAAAAAAAGTGAAATTTGGTAATTTCAATGCCAAAAGCCGGTCACCGAAAAAACGTTACATTACATTATCGCCTAAACTCTAACGATAGCGTTGGAGTTCATGCGTCAACTATTTACACACGAATTACCCTGAACTTCTGCGTTTTCACTCCAAATTTCATCCAATTCCGTCAAAAATTAGAAAAGATATAGGAAAAGGAAATGTTTCCATTTTTCGGTGACCGCCTTTCACTATTGAGATTACCAAATTTCACTTTTTTTGAAATTTCTCGGGATTGAGTCAAGCCTAGTGCACCAAACTTTAACACATAAAATTGCCCGACTTTTGGCACCTATGGTCCAAATTTCAGCCTATTTGGTCAAAATTTACGGAAATGGCAGTAAAAAGAAATGTGATCATTTTTTTTGAGACACCCTGTAGTTTAGGCCATTCTAAAGCTTTTATTAAATTATTTACTGTTTATTACTGCGGCAAACCCTCGAAATTTCACGTTTCTGGTCCAGACGTTATGGACTTTTGCTGATCAAATATGTACACAAAAACAAGCAAACTACCTCAATTTCAAACCTACCCTTGTTTTCAAGCAGCGGATTTTGAGAGATTAGATTTTTTCT
Source organism: Sabatieria punctata (assembly GCA_030248155.1). NCBI lineage: Eukaryota > Metazoa > Nematoda > Chromadorea > Araeolaimida > Comesomatidae > Sabatieria > Sabatieria punctata. The sequence goes on along the minus strand of JASANB010002060.1, from coordinate 45,482 downwards.
AGCATTTGTAGCTCAAAATCTACGAAAAATTTGGATTTTCAGTACAATACATATATACAAAAATACACGTTGTTTTGTTGAATGTGTATACACCAATTACCATACACATTTGACAGTAAATAAATATGTACACAATCCGAACATCCTATACCAAACAACAGTACATAGGCCTGGTGGCACCTAGGCTTGTTTACGCTACTAGCCAACCGTAAAACTTAACAGCATCATAAACGCTGAGCAGAGCGCTTGGCAACCGAAAGTATTCTGTAGTCACTAATTGCCCGTTAGCCAGCAGGAAATGCCACTTTTTGCAGCCTTCTTCTGCTTACTAATTTTAACCTGGACAAAAGAGTGTCAGGCCTGTTCGACTTCGTGTCAAGAAAGCTACTCGCGGAGCATGAAAGATATTCTGGGCGACGTTGCCGATTGGTCGGTTGAGTCGTTGCTACCGATCCAGACACTGCTGAAGCAGTCCTCTTCTTACAGAATGGTGCACGAGAGAACGAAGAAGGCTTGTCGGTCAGCTTTTGAGTCTGAATATAGAGGGTGGTCCATCTATCCATGCAGGTTTCGTCTCGCTGTAATTTCTGTATTCGTCAATAATTTTGGCTGAAATTTCAACACAACATGCACACGGTCTCAGAATTTTTACACTCAAAATTCGCTGAATTTTTTGTACCGTACCGTACTGTAAAATAAAATGGAGCAACCGCATTTTTGGGTCGCTGAAACTATTCCAAGTGTGGATTAGACGCTAGCCGTCGCCTACGTTCCGCTAAAATTCTCAGAATAGTGGTTGAAGTGACAGAGTTGGCCAAAATTTTGAGAGTAAAGATTGTGAGGCTGAGTGCATGTTGTGAGAAAAAAATTTCAGACGAACACAGAAGTTACAGCAAGTCGAAATCCGGGATAGATAGATGGAGCACTCTGTAATTTTTTCTATAAATTGCTTGTTGCAGCTTAGCACGTCATCAAAAGCAGTGTCTTTCACGGTGTCGTTACTCGACAGCCAAAGTTGTACTCCTGGCCACTCTCGAGCCGTGGATGTTTGTCTGCAGTTCGTTGCACCGACACAAAGGTAAACCAAGATTAAGAGTGCAGACTCCAGAAAGAGAGAGCTCCATATTTAGCGCTACCGATTGTGTACAAGTGCCTTCACGAGAACATCAACCAAATAGAGGGCCAGTGCGAACGGGAAGCTGAAGTTGTTGAGCGCGTTTTCAAAGATTCAAAGCATGTCATCCATCCCAGAGACACTATGACTCGAGTGGCCAAGATTTGCGAGTACGTATTTTTTGTCACTGCTTCGCCGCGTCTTGGCCATGGCTACGTACAATGTAGTTTGCGCTGTCTCGTCTGTCATGGCGGCCGTTGCATCTGTGAGCGCGGTTGTTTGTGGGCTGGAAACTGGTTGAAGCGATTGAAAGTAGTCAACATAAAACCGAACCCAGGCCACCGAAAGCCGGTGATGGCCAGTAGGTAGTAAATGGGAACCGAGAAAGGAGCTGCCTAAGCACAGATGGGAGGGATGTTTGTGGGCAGGGGTGTTTTGCAATGAACGAACGAACGAACGAACGAACGAACGAACGAACGAACGAACGAACGAACGAACGAACGAACTGTTTTATTCTTTCAGAGTACTGAAAGACTTTGAACAGTGTCACGAAGCCGCCAATCGCCGCTATTGTGCCCAGACAAAATTTCTGCTCCAGCTTCAGAAAGTTATAAGTGATTCTGTGAAGAAGATTTTGCAGCTGAGTACGGTAAAAGAGACCTTGCCCGAGTCCTGTACTTCTGATTGGACACCCAACACGTTGGCCCCGCCTTACAACCTCTCTACTGCGGTGTCATTGGTCAACAGTTCAGTCGGCGACCAATCAACGCTTGGCACACGAGCGCCGGCCGATTGGGTGACAAATCTCAGGACTAATCGATCTTCTTGCTCAAATTTTCTTAACTTGGCTTTACTTGTTGCGGGTGTGCTTGCTGCTGCTTTTCAATGACCGATTTGCTTTGTTTTCTTTCACCTCTGTACTGCTTCATCTTCTCAGAACTTTCTATACGAAGTAGGTAAAAGGCAAAACTCACATCACTTCCTTCACTGAAGTGCCACTTCAGACATCGAAATCAGTGTTAACATCTTGATATATTCTTATGTGCGTATTTCTAGACAAACTAGAATACTACCGTAAACAGTTGTGCTGTTTATACACAGTAGTACCGCGAGTATAATAAACGGCACTTAGTGTTATATTCTGAAGTGAGCAGTTTTCAATAAAAACCGTGAAAATATTACAGTAATTTTGGTGGTAAACTAGAAAGAAAAACAGTAGATAATGCAATCACACAGATTCGATGAGTAAAGAACCTAGTTTATACAAGGCTGAAATTTTAGGAAAGAACTACAGATACTGTTGTTAGTTTTTTATAGAGCAGATTTTGGAGAGTCCATTTTATGTACCCGGCTACTATAAATGGAGACAGATTTGTTTTCGCAAAACCCTAAGTGCCATATATAGTTAGGGATGGGCACGTAAATTAATTTTCGTAACGCGTAACGTAAATTAAGCGCCGATTTTTATTTTACGTTACGTTTAACAATTACTGTAATTAAAAAAATTCGGATACGGAAATTAAACGAATACGAAAATTAAAATTTAGCAATACGTAAATTAATTTCCGTACGTGAGTTAATTTACGTTCCTAGCGTAAAACAGATTTTTCTGTTGAATCCTGAGCCCACCGCATTGTTTTGTTGTATTATAGGCATATTTTTGGTTACTACTGAAACTGAAATGCGACTTTTAAGGCAAAATTTTTCGAAAACTTTTCGCTCTGGTCGCACAGAAGCCCAACCCAAACTCTCCGAACTGCTAAACCGGTTAATTTCGGTCAATTTTAGTAAGTCGAAATATCTTGTAGATACGTTTTTGAAGGCTTGAATTTGTCAATATCTCCCTGTATAAGAAAATAGGCAGAAAAGACAGGCAACTATAAATTCATGTGTAGGTGTTGTACTACTGTTGGAAAGTTCAGGGTTGAAAAATAGGTTCAGTTTCAAGTCAAAGCCAACATCGAAATTTCAGGTTCAAGTCCATCTTCTAAAAAACCTGGACAATAGGTTCAGGTTCAAGTCCATCGATATCTCCAAAAAACTGTAGATATTTTGCGCTGCTTGCAACTTTTCTGAGCTATAAGCCTTTATACTGGCAGAAAAACATACATCAGACTTTACAGGGCAGTGTACTTTCGTTTTCTGACAGTTTCAGTTTGAAAATAGGTATAAAAACATGAAATCTTTAAAATTTTGTGCAATCCAACCGAAAATTTTACATAGTTTGCCTAAAAATTGCAGTTGAAATTTGAACCTGTTGAGAAAGTCCAATAAAACGGAACAGGTTCAACTCCGGCTGAAATAAAATAGGTTAAGGTTCAGATTAAAGTCCACAAATTTCAGGTTAAAAACCTATTAATAGATCCAGGTTCAGTCGGACTTGCCAACAGTATGTTGTACATTTAAAATGCATTCAAACAGAGAAGTGAAGTTACATAGTTTTCTTCACTACTAATCTTATTTATGTAAGTACTGTCATACGTTTAACCATCAGTGTGCGGTAGGTAGACTACAGTCTGTAGTACGTACGTAGTTGGCTAGTTGCTGCGCAGTTATAAAACCCTCAGCAGCTACAGTAATTCAGCCAAACAACATACCCACATTTCATTCCTTCCTTTTGGTGTGAAGTTAGATTTCAAAAATACGAATGCAATTCCAATCGAACAAACACAGAATTAAAATTTGCATTGCATACAGTTCATTTTATAATTTTTTCCGCGATATTCGATTGCTACTACCTACTAGCGATTTTTGAAGAAAAACGAAAATTAATCTACGTTTGGCTAGAATCTTATTCGTTACGACGTTACGGAAATTAATTTACGTAACGCGTTACAGCAAGAAATTGGCCGTTTTAATTTCCGTAACACGTTACGATTACGGAAATTAAAATCTGGTAAAACAGAAATAACCTGTACGTAAATTACCGATTTTAATTTACATTGCCCATCCCTATATATAGTACCAGGGTAAACAGCACTACATATGTTCTATAGAGATAAAATAGTAAGTTAGATTTTACGCAAACAAATAAGGAGCTTTACACACAATAACAGCTACTGTTAGAACCAAGGACAGACTGAGAATAACGAAACACAATCTGTCTACCACACAGGCTACCATTCTCCACTCCGATTGCATCCTATTCACCTTCTCTCTTTCTTGTTTCTTCTCCAACTTTTCTTGCAACAGTTTCTAGAATGCTTCAACTAATTGCAAACCTGTCTACATACATACATTAATGAAAATTGGACCTTCACTTCAATACACAGTTGTTTTTGCCAAAACATCTCCTCTGATAAGTTCTTTTGTTGGTCTTTTCGTTCCGCTTTGGCCGGGTTTCTCTCTACTAAGGGAGTAGTGGGCGTAGCCTCCACACCTGTCTCTTTCTCCAGATGCACATGGGTCTCCTTCATCAGCAGTGCTGGGCCCAAAATCTCCATAAACAGCTTACGCACCTGGAAGCAGGGATGGATATTTTTCCGAAAAAACCTCGGCCTGTTTTTTTCCAGTTTTTTTTCGATATTTTTTCCGAATCGCGGGAAAAACTCAAGTTCAAGTTCTGAGTATCGTATCGTAGCCTGGTTTTTTGGTTCCTAACGCTTTCTAGCGCCTTCTTGAGTCTTTTCAGAACAGAAATACATGTGTTATAAAACACAAAACAGGCATGAAACAGTCCCTGACAGACAGGTTCCATCAATAAACGCTATATACTAATTTTCTTACAGCAGTTTGCCTTTTTTATTTTAGATTGCCAAATTTGGTCTTTTGCAAATAAAGAAGTTCTCAGCTTGCGAAACCCCACGGGATATGTAGATAATCCTGCAGTACTTACTTGTACGGTAGTTGTGTCATGCAATCTAGCTCTACGAATGCCTACTGTATACTTACCAGTTGAGGCACTGGCTTTCCGGACTGCGAATAGTAAATCTTTTGCACGAAAATTGTCAGGATTACTGACACAGTGACCAAGAGCAGACAAGCAGTGAAAAAGATGCCTAAACCTGATCAGTTACACAATTCTGAGCACTGCGTCCGTTCCAATATCACGTACCAAGTAAAGGAACAGTTTTTGAAGTAACTGGTACTAAATTATTCAAAACTTGAAGAAATACTGATGTCGCCAGGAGCACACTAACTTCTAAAACATGACATCGTAATGTACATTGTAGAAAAGTAAAAGTGCAACACAAATTTCGCATAAATTGCTCTGTATCAGAATCTCTCCTCTGTTATTTTGACTTATTGCAAGCAGTGCTTGCGTAATTTGCATAACTCCTGAAATATAGCAGCGCGGTGAGCCCTATGTGTTTCTATAGCATAGATGTGCTAGGAGGGTTACTCCCCAGTTAGAGAGGACAAACCCCTCCTTCGTCTCACCCCCGAGACTGTTTAGAGACCCCGCTCGACCCCAAAAACACAAGCACTAGTAGGCGCTCCACTACGTTCTAACAAACTGGCTCAGAAATCACTAATTCTAATTTTTAGTTTGAAAGCCGCATAAAAAACCTTTGAAAACGAATTTGGCGTTTACACTGCTGACGTTTAAGAGAAATCGGTGATTTTAGAAGCCAATTTTGTCATATTTTGCCTCTGTTTCAGCTCTAAATGGCTATTTTTAGTCTACTTACTGAAAGAACACGCTAAAGGCATCTCCAGGCGTTTAGGCGCTTTTGGAAATTTTGGGTTCCCTCTGGGTGAAACTCCCCTCGACCTGACCGAAACCCCCTACCTACCCCTATCTGACCAGATCGGCCCGGACCTATTGCATGTATGCTTTACTTACAGATACATGTAACCTGAATATTTCTGAAACAATTCCTGAGACACTTGCTTACGTAAAGAGACTTTTTCGCCGCCCTCCGGAGGTAGTAAAAAGCCGCAAAGACTGACAATGACCACGAGTAAGCTGGGAATGACCAAATTGATGTAATAGTAGAGGGAGCGACGTTTCAGTTCAAATATAAAATACAATTTCTGGTACTCTCCAGTACAACATGCGTACGTCTGATTTAAAATGAGAATGGTTTGGTCTGAAGTGAAAGTTTGCCTTTCCACACAATAATCGAACACAAGTAGGTGACACCTTCAATGAGCCACTGGCCATTTCCAGCGAAAACTGACATGTCGAATCCATTTGATGAGAAGGCTAGTTGCTGCACAGAGAACGACCAAGACCCCAACTAAAATGACACAATGCAGGCGAAACTAGTGCGTTTTGTAGACTTGGTCGGCTATATTTTTAAGAGTCTGGTGGTATATACTGATTACAAGACACCCAGTTATACTTGGAGACCTACTACAGTGTGACACTTATAGCCGTTTATGCTACCGACACCGTATAAGGTACCAGTACCATTATATGGTACCGATACCTTGGCTAGTGGCACCATATATGGTACCGGCAGCCGGCACAGTTGGTGTAGTGGTTTAGGCCGCATGGCAACTGTGCGCGACGTCGTGCGCTCATCCTCTCGGCGGGGCAAGTTGCTTGCCGCAAAGAGTTGGTCGTCGGCATAAAGCTCCACCCAGGCCACCGAAAACTGGTTACAGTGAGTAGGTAAAATGGGAACCAACTGGATCTGCCGTTGCACCGAAAGCCGCTCCTAAAAGCATGCCGCGTTGGAGGGAAGATCAACGACGTCAGGAGCCGTCTGAGAAACCAGCAATAAGGCCAATACCGGTTTGGCCACTTGGCCGGGCGGCCGTTGGGAGCTGTCGGCACCATGACGTCACCACGCCAGGCACTCTCTTACCTGGCGCCCAACAGCATGGCTTGAGTGGCTTGGCAGTGAAAGAAGGGCAAACGTCCGAGATGACGACATTAGGGGTAACGAAAAGGACCGTGCAGGTCTGATCGTAGGGCTGTACATCGTACGCCCCCCGCCACATCGGATCGGATCGGATGGTACCGGAACCATATACATGCTGTATATGTACATAGTACCCCAACCCATGGACATGGCTACATTGTAGGGCCGGTACCATGTATGGTACCCCTACCCATAGGGTATCGGTGCCGGTACCATGTATGGTACGAAATCTGAAGAGTGTGTTACGATATACAGGGTGTGTCAAAAAAAACAACCCAGCAGATTTTTTGCTGTAGCAACCGCAAATCTCAACCGATTTGAATGAATCCGCTTTAAATGAAAGATAAATAAATTCTTGAACGACTGGTGTAGCTTTTATTAAGATGCGTTGCTTAGTTCCTGAGATAATTGCTTTCAAAATCAAAACAGAGATTTTGGCAGTGCACAACAGAGATTAAAACAACCCAGCAGATTTTTTACTGTAGCAGCCGCAAATCTCAACCGATTTCAGTGAGTCCTATTTTATATGAAAGATAAATTAATTCTTGAAAGTTTGGTGAAGGTTTTATTAAGATATTATGCTTGGTTCCTGAGATATTTGCACTCAAAGTCAAAACAGATTTTGGCTATGAACAAGAGCGATTTTTAATATTCTGTTGCACTTCATAATAAAACCGATTCCTACTGCTCAGGGCTAACGTAACGAGGTTTCTCTGGTGCCACACATGCTTGGTTACTTCATTTGTAAAAGTCTTGTTGCCCGTCAGCAGTAGGAATCCGTTTTGTTGTGAAGTGCAACGGAATCGCTCTTGTTCACTGCCAAATTCTCTGTTTTGAGTTTGAAGGAAAATATCTCAGGAACTAAGCATCGTATCTTAATAGGGCCTTCACCAGTCTTTCAAGAATTTATTTATCTTTCATTTAAAGTAGGACTCATTCAAATCGGTTGAGATTTGCGGTTGCTACAGCAAAAACTCTGCTGGGTTGTTTTTTTTTGACACACCCTGTACATATGGCACCGGTACCGGAACCAATGCGAAGGTATGGGTACCATATATGGTGTCGGTGCCATAAACGGCGTTAAGTGCCTGACTGTACTAGAAGAAAAGTGAACGTAAATACCTACCAGTAGCGCACTCAGACGGCATACATGTAACAGGGGGGGGGTCTGGGAGGGTCAGCCCCCCACCCGACTTAGGCCAGCCCCCCAGGATGGGGACACCCCCCAGACGATTTCGCCGACCCCCCCCCCGCCGATTTTTCTGGCAAGTGAATTTTTGAGCAAATTTTTGCAATTTTTTACAATTTCAGACACAAAAATTGCCAAAATCGCCTGCAAAACAGCACTTTTTAGCTGTATTTCAGCCCAAATTAGCGATTTTTGGCGATTTTGAGCCCAAAAATTGGCAAAATCACCTGCAAAACAGCACTTTTTAGCTGTATTTCAGCCCAAATTAGCGATTTTTGGCGATTTTTAGCCCAAAAATTGCGATTTTTTCGATTTTTGAGCGTTTTTAGTGCCCTACCCCCCATTTTGGCTCAGACCCCCCGGCCGGCGCCAGACCCCCAACCTTTCCCAACTAGGCAACTTCAAAATTTTACATCCCCTTTGCAAAATCACTGATGGCTACCGTGTACGTACTGCAGCGTGTACCTTTACAATACAACGCCGTCCAAATGCGTTTCAACGGACAAAGTTTAACATTTTTCTCAGTCCACCCCACCCATTTTGAAAACTGCACAGACGCTTATTAAACAGGACTGTAGATCGAAGGGAAAATAAGTTATGTCCACGGGACACATGGTGTGTAGGACTGTCGGAGGCACCCACACGATACTCCCATTGTATTGAATAATGACTGATTGTGACTTCAGTTCTTGGTACCCATTCACCCTGAAAGTGGTACACAACAGGCCAATAATGAAAAGAAACTGCTTGTTTGAAAAGCATTAGCAATACAATGCACATCAGCTTGTTATGGATACTAAAATGGATCTTACCATAGTTTTCCACCTTTAAGACCCGGAGTAACCGGAGGGTTATAAGGGCACGGGTGCATACATTGTAAATGGTGCAAAAAATGTGACTCGACAAATTTAGGCAATTTCCGGTACAAGACCCGGTCTCATAAGTGGAAAACTCCGCTAGTTCCTTTCCTTCCTACCCATTGTAGAGCGTGATATCAGGCTTCCAACACACATTATCAGCTAGGTTTAACATAGTTATGTTGTCATAGTCACTGGGGTTCCATCTCAAGTGCTCGTCATTCCATCTCTGTAAATTTGTTGCCGGAAGTTATGGAATGAGATGAACGAGAAAAAATTGTTAGTTTACCATATTCACCCATGCTGTAGTCAAAAGTGTTTGTGATTTCACATCCTAAAATGTATAATGTGTACCAATAAATACATTTATCTATCGTCAGTTTGTGGTCTTGCTGTACTTTTGTGGTTGTCAATCAATTTTTCTGAAATTTTGACACAACATGCACACAGTTTTAGAAGTTTTGCTCGGAAGATTTTGGCCAAGTAGATCACTTCAACCAATAGTTATGCACTTCCCTGTGTCCACTCCACAGTCACTTTCTACGAGGTTTGATGGTGGACACGTGGAAGTGCATAACTAGTTGTTAAACGGACTGACTTGGCCAAAACTGTCAGAGTAAAACTTCTGAGGTTGTGTGCATGTTGTGTTAAAATTTCAGAAAAAAATGATTGAAAACCACCAAAATTACACAATTACAAATAACTGTTGGCAAGTCCGACTTAAACTTGAACTTGAAAGTAAGTCATTGACTTTGAAATTGAATTGAGGGCTTTGACATGGACTTGGGCTTGGTGGGTGGGCTAAACTTGAGTTGAAACAGCCTGACTTGATTTCAAGTCGAAATTCGCATGTTAATTAATAGTTTTAATATTCGTTTAGTGTTTCAAGAAGGCAAAACTTGTACAGCTGTATGTACTGTACGTGCACAGCATGCACTGTTTGATCATTTACTTGTAGAATTGAGTAGCGCTTTGCCTTACATTAGTGCATTCGATCAAAAAGCCAGATTATTTCGGAGTTCACCTTTTCAGAGAAAAGAGTTTTCTTTACAAGAAAAGAAGGAACTAATGAGCACTCTAAATCACTAAATTTGAAGATGTAAACTTTGCATCTTTCGATGTTAATTTTACAAAGACGGATCAAAGAATTCTCATGTCATGACAATAACGGTACTCTCTAGAAACAGAAGGAAATGTGGTTCGTAAATTCATTTGCAGTTCGTAAATTTAATAAGCCGTATGTCAAGACGGTCCTTTAGTCAACTTGTCCCACGTACAGCTAGAAATAATTGTAAGCGTCCAAAGCTAGAGTAGAAAAAGTTTTGAAAATGACTTGAAGATGGACTTAAGACTTGAGTGATTTAAAAAAATGTACTTCGGACTTTGATTTGGACTTGAAACGTTCTAAATGAACTGCCTTGACTTGAGACTTTACCTTAAAAGCTAGGACTTACCAACAGTATTACATACGAAGGATAAATGGCCCATATGGGTGGGTAATCCCCTCAGGCCGTTGGCCTATGTTCCACTCCACTTTCGAACTCACCAGCTCAATTAGCTGTACTGCGAGGTCAATGTTGACAACAGTTACGTCATCAATATTTAGAACAGGGCGTATCTGATTGTTGTAATCAGAGAACAATTTTTTATGAAGTCTTTGTCCTCCTAGACTCGCCTCTGTTAGTTCTGTTTCAGTTAGCAGGCAGATAAACAGCAATAAAACCATTTATGACCGGTCTGTCACGGCCACTGCTCAAGTTTCATGGCGACAGGAAATTTGATTGAGTGCTTGCTTGATTGCTCTAGCAGCGCTTTACCAATTGCATTTACTTCAATAGAATTACGCCTTCTTACTGACCTACGTATAAGTAATGAACAATGAGAATAGAAGGCATCAACGGAAACCAAACCAAAGGAATCTATCGGAAGTCCTGTTCGTTTAAGAGTCAGTCTCTGGGCCAATCGAGTTTCAGTATTCAGACCCAAAAATGAAACTTTGGCGTGGAGGGCTCAAAGTTGGAGTACTAATACGTATGGATAGGTTATATAACCACCGCAAAGGATATCCCGATTCGACGCTCCACGCTCGAGATACGGCCTTCTGAAAATCGATCCGCTTAACTATGGGACCAAAATTTAAAAATCGAATTTCTAGCGCACTAATCAGTGTTGGGACTTAAAAATCGGGGATTTAGGGTAACTTTTAGAGTACTTTCAGAATCAACGGTCGAATTCCATTTTCAATGAAAAAAAATTTTTTCGACCCCATTTGGAGCCCCCTAGCTCGTCTGGAACCCCCCCTACACCGTTTTTTTTATTTCAGAATATTGTAGCGCTATCAATTCCATACAGTTTGGTATAAGTCATATTGGCTGACCCGTGGAAGAAAGTGTTGAAATATGGCTTCAAATTTGAAAAATCCTCAAATTCAAAAAAAATTTTTTCGTTGAATATGGAATTCGACCGTTGATTCTGAAAGCACTCTAAAAGTTACCCTAAACCCCCAATTTTTAAGTCCCAACACTGATTAGTGCGCTAGAAACTCCAGCAGGAAATTTTGGTGCAGTACCAAAACTAAAAATTTGAGGATTTTTCAACTTTGAAGCCATATTTCATCACTTTCTTCCACGGGTCAGCCAATGTGGCTCATACCAAACTGTAGGGAATTGATAGCGCTACAATATTCTGAAATAAAAAAAACGGTGTAGGGGGGTTCCAGACGAGCTAGGGGGCTCCAAAGGGGGTCGAAAAAAATTTTTTTCATTGAAAATGGAATTCGACCGTTGATTCTGAAAGTACTCTAAAAGTTACCCTAAACCCCCAATTTTTAAGTCCCAACACTGATTAGTGCGCTAGAAATTCGGTTTTTAAATTTTGGTCCCATAGTTAAGCGGACCGATTTTCAGAAGGCCGTATCTCGAGCGTGGAGCGTCGAATCGGGATATCCTTTGCGGTGGTTATATAACCTATCCATACGGATTAGTCTTCCAACTTTGAGCCCTCCACGCCAAAGTTTCATTTTTGGGGTCTGAATATGGCAAAGGACCAAGACTCGATCGGTTCAGAGACTGACTCTTAAATCGTTTACGGTTTTCGACGAGAATTTATTGAGTAGATACGGTAGCACGGCAATTTACGGTCCGCCCGGGATGCAAGTAAATGCGATGGCGATGCCGTCTGCTGAATCGTACAAGCCTAACTCTAAAGCTAAGCTAGAGCATGAACTAATGCTTAAATTAAATCCTCATTCTAAGCCCGAGCCTAAAACTAAAAAGCACAAGTGTAAATCTAAATCGGAAATTGCGTACTGAAATTTCGGCAACTTTCGCAAGGCCGTAAATTGCACAAATTTGTGTAATTTACGGTCGCCTCTTACAGTAGTCACTTTTGATAATTCTGGGCTTCCGATAGGTTCCCATGGCATAGCTATTGTACCAATCTAACCGTACATACATGTAGCAGCAGTGGCTCAGCCAGAAATCACAATTTTCGGTAAGAAACCGAGGTTAAACAGGTAATGGTAGATAATTATGCAGATAGTTAAGCAAACAAATAAGGAGCCTTATACACGATAACAGTCAGTGTGAGAATCAAAGCTAAACTGAGTAGAACGAAACACAGTCGGTCCACCACACGTGCCACCATTCTCCACTCCGATTGCAGTCTATGCTCATTTTCTCTCTCCTCTTTAGCCTCCAACTTCTGTTTCAGCAGTTTCTGAAGTGCTTAACCAAGTTATAGACCGTCTACACGAATAGGGCTGAGACCTGCACTTGAATACACAGTTGCCCACACAACTTTTGCCAAAACAGCCGCTCTGAACTGTTGTTCTTTTGTTGGTTTGGCTCTGGTTTTGTCGGTATTTTCTCTACTAAGGGAGTAGTGGATGCAGTCTCCATAGGTATCTGTTTCGCCAGGCCAACATTTGTATCTCTCATCATCAGTGCTGGGCCCAAAAACTTCAGAAACAGTTTGCGCACCTGGAAGCCTTGGTGCGTTCATTTCAGTCATTCAATTTATCTTTGATCAGAACGAATCCTGTCTATGGTTTCACGACACACAAACGAACGCAGACTGTGTACTTACCAATGGAGGTACTAGCTTTCCGCTCTCAGAATAGTAAATGTTCTGCACGAAAATTGTCAGAATTACTGACACTGTGACCAGCAGTAGACAAACTGTGAAGAAGATGCCTAAACAAAACAGCAGTTACACTTTTCTGCAGACTGTCTGTTGCTGTTCAGTGGTACCAAGCAAAGGAACTGCTGTTGAAGTTACTGGCACTAAATTATTCAGAACTTGAAGAAACACTGAAGTTGCTAGTAGCACGTTAACCTCTGAAACATTCTCCAATGCATACAACAACACAGATTTCATGTAAAACCTGGTGGACTTTCACTCAGTCAGGCTGGCTCAAGAACGCTGCTCTATGCTGTGTACTGTTTGAAAGTCTGGCCTTAACCTAGATTTCTTGATGGGCCATTCCAAGTAGTGCTTACGGAATTTTCCAGAGTTTTTTAAATATAAGGGCAAACAGAAAGCTTCACATATTCAGAAGGTTTCATTTTCCTTATATTTTCAACAATTCTGCAAATTACTTAGGCACTAGTTTTAAGGGCCTGAGTGTAATTGCAAAGCCTTTGACTTGTAACAGAGCAAGCCTATACTTCCAGTGTGCTCTATGCTACGTCTGTACAATGTGTATTTTTCAAGCATTCCCTGGGGCGCCTGCTTACGTAAAGAGACTTTTTCGCCGCCCTCCGGTGGTAGTAAAAAGCCGCAAAGGCTAACAATGACCACAAGTAAGCTGGGAATGACCAAATTGATGTAATAGTAGAGCGATCGACGTTTCAGTACAAGTTTGAACTTTAATTTTTGGTACTGTCCATCACAACATGTGTAGGTCTCATTGAAAAACAGAACTGTTCGCTCTGAAATGAAAGTCAGCTTTTGACACAGCATCGGTACTACCAGCCTTCGCTATTTACCTTCAATCAGCCATTGGCCATTTCCAGCGAAGATTGACATGTCAAAGCCATTCGATGACAAGGTTATTTGCTGCGTGTTGTGGGACCAAGACCCAAACTAAATAAATGATAGCACACAAGTTGTGTGGTGAATATAACAGTCCACACAGGATTGTGAAAAGGGGAGTGTAAACTTTCAACAGCCTGTTTATAAGGTGCACACCCCTTTCGAAAATTCTGAGTAGGTCACCGCTTTTGACTTGATGTACGTTTATTGAACAGGACTGCAGATCGAATGGAAAATAGGTGATGTCAACGGGACAGGTCGTGTGTAGGACCATCGGAGGCACCCAGACGATGTCCCCATTATGTCTGATTATGACAGACTGTGACTTCAGCTCTTCGTACCCATCCACCCTGAAACCATAGAACCTACATACCTGGAAAGAAGATAGCTTTTTATAACTACAAGAATATACTATTAATACTTTATGTACTACATACATACTGCTAAGCGGATATTTAAGAGAAATCTGTGTTTTAGAAGCTTTTTGTCATTTTGTTGCCTGTTTTTAGCTCTAAAACGCACATGGCAGCTTAAAATAGAGTTTTAGCCTTCTTACTAACTTGCTAAAACGTGCAGGGTGATTCATACATACGTTTAACCCGCGGTATTTTGCAAGCTTAGAACATTTTTTGTTTGTGAACCGAATCGGCTGATTTTTGACACGATACGTAGACATACATTTTACTGTTTCAAATTTCCGCTTGTTTCAACGCGAAATGCCGGAAAACGGGAAAATGTTGGAAACAACAGTATTAAAACCCCTCCTCCTCCCCTCTAAGCCGGCCCGGACCTGTTACATGTATGCTTATGTATAGCACAGCGAAATTAATGCAATGAAATATTTTGGTTCCTACCTGTTGTAGAGCGTGATATCTGGCTTCCAACATACAGTATCGGGAAGGTTTAACTGTGTTAAGTTGTCATAATCACTGGGATTCCATCTCAAATATGCATCGTTCCATTTCTAAAATTGGTTGCTGCCATACCAGTTACAGTATAATTTTTTGGAAATTACCACATTGACTGAGACTGTGCTCACAAATGTTTGCAGTTTGACGTCCTAAAATATGCACCGTGCCACCTATTTATGGAGATAAATGGCTCGAACAGCAACCAACTTGTCACCACTCACCAGTTCAATTAGACGAACTCCCAAGTCAATGTTGACAACCGTCCTGTCATCTGTATTTAAAACAGGACGTATTTGGTTGTTGTAATGAGCGAACAACTTTGCATGCAGTCTCTGTCCTGCCGAACTCGCCTCTGCATTCTCAGTCAGCAGACAGACCAAAAGCCATAAAACCATTTGTCGCAGGTCTCTCGCAGCCACTACTCCAGTTTCATCGGACAGGAAATTTGACTACTTTCACTTTGGCTATTGCATTTGCTCTGATCGAAACGCACTTTTGTCAACAATAAGACTAAACGGACATGCCGAAATTACTGTAATGCACAGGGAAAACGTCTTTTGAGATACGGTTACTGCGATCTGTTAACGTACAGTTACAGATCGCATAACAAGATCGCATTTAGCGTAGTAACGATGTGATAATGCGGCGCGGCGCCTCTGACTGATGATGCGTTAAATGAGATCTGCTAATGTACATTTACAGATCATCTGCAACAATCGCATTAGCAGATCACGTTAACAACACACTCTGTCAACAGTCACAACAGTCAGCACTGCGTTCTGGAATGGCTTTGGTTGATTCGTATTTAACGCATTTAACGTATTAACGATGTGCTAATGAGATCTTTGTAGACAGACCGTCTTACGATAGAAAATACGATGACAAGCTACGGTTAATGCGATTACAAGGCACGGTTAATGCGATCTCTAACTGTACATTAGCAGATCGCAGTAACCGTATCTCAAAAGACGTTTTCCCTGTGATGCAGTACCATTTCCATACCTTTCCTATTGCCTGGCTGTATCTAATTCGTAGTATTGCAAACTACCAACTACAAACTACATATTTTCGGCGATTATGACGTCATGAAGATTTACAAATTAACTAAGACTAGAAATGATTTTGGCTGAGTTACAAATTAAAATTGACTACGAACCTTATTTCAAAATTTGCGAACTTGTACTCAATTTGCAGTCATTTTCTCAGAAATTTTGCGATTTTTTCTTATGATTTTACACAAATTGAGCCCCTAATCGAGATTTTGAACTGCATTGCCTTGCCTTGATAAGCTGACCGACTCTAGATTTAATGTAGTGTCGTCAGCAAGATTATTTTCCTTGTTTTTTCCCGCTTGGTTCCAAATTACCCAATAAATTTTCCAAGGAAGGTAAAAATATGACTTTCTTTTGTACATTCATTTGTGTTCTCTTGCCTCAGTTTTTACAAAATCTCTCTCCGAATCTCACTGCTGCCACCGACCGAAGTGAAGAAACGAATAAAAATAATAAAAAGAAGAGTTGTTAGCCAGCTCATCCCCTTCCAAGCAAAATGACCTTTTTGACTGTGTGTATATGTGTATAATTCGTTCCTCAACCAGCTCAATTCCTCTGATTGAATCCGATAAAAAAGATTTTTTTTGGGGGTCCATCAGGGAGGTAGGTGTCTGTCCTAAGTTGGGTGGGGGCTGACCCCGTTTATTGTTGACAGTAAAGAATATCTGCTGAGTTGTTTTTTTTGCGGACCCTGTAGTAGGTTCGTATCATGAAAACGGACTGCAATAACTTAGTCGAAGATATTGAAGCTGCTTAATGAAGCCTTCATGTAGTTAGTGACCTCCTTCAAGATCTCTTCATATCATCAAGCCACTCATTTGTCAGAGGTATTGAAGCAGAAGCAATCAAGCTTAATGCTCTATTGCCTACACTGATCTTGTAGAGTTCGTGATTAGTTTCCTCAAGTTAAGATTTCCCTCTCCCCACTGTCTGGGCTTGCTTGCGTCAAAAAGAAACTGCACCAATGTCCGTAAATGTATCCTCAACCGAAGGCAACAATCTTTTTATGCAATTCACTTATTTATTTGTAGTAGCACTCATTTCAATGCTATCCTTTTGCCTGAACTGCATAATAATCTGGTTTTCATTCGGAAAAAATATAATCCATGGCGAATATAAGTATTTTATCGCAAATCTCGCAGTTGTCGATGTGATTTATTCGGCCATAGCCACAGTTTTAGCTACTTTTTACTACTTTCCGAACTATACTGGATTTTGGTGCCGCTTATTTGGAGCACTCGACACTTTCATAAATGACGTTTCATTTGTTTCACTCATCCCTGTCTCTGTCAATCGGTATGTGAGCGTTTTTCACAGTCACAGGTATCGTGAACTGTTCACAGTTCCCAAAATCATTGCTTTCTGCGCAGTCGCAGATATTTCTGGTGGATTTCATCTCTATGTCACTGTACCGTTCGTCAAATTTGGCCGCACCTACAGTGGCCACTGTCGCTACCAGCTCTGTTCAGCTGATTTCGCTCGAGTGTCTGTGCCACTGCTATTGATCATTTCCTTCTGTTTGTATTTTCTTGTCTTATTCTGCAATTTGCGAATCGTTAAGCACATAAGAAACCATAAAGAGAAGCTGAACTCGTTGACGAATGCCAAACGAATCAAGGAAACTAACAATTTGGTCAATGCCACGTTAATTCAGGTTTGAACTTCATCGGTCGGTCGGTCGGTCTACTAAAGTACTAATCAAAATTGCAGGCGTTCACGCCAATAGCGTTGAAGCTGCCTGCACAAGTGGCTGGTGTGCTAGTCCTGATGTTCGGCTTGTCATCTCTCATTCGCGAAACCAGCAACTTTTTGGCCCTCATAGTGATTCGCGCCGGTCCGTTGGCACATGCCGTCATCACCCTGAACATTGTAAAACCGTACAAAAGATCATTGATTCGTCTGGTACGCAGGCAACCAATCCGAACTGCTAAATCGGGTAACTGAAAAGCTAAAGCCATTTCTGTGTCTCATGTGATTAGCGCGATATTTTGTGTAAAATGTGACAAGTGTAGTAGTGTTGAGCTTTCATATCTGTTCATTTACATCATCATAGTCATGTCTTGCCCTTGGGTAGTTCACACTGTGTTGTGTGTCACGTCACGGCGGCCCCAGCATCTGTGAGAGCGGTTGTTAAAATATATAACTGTATACAACACACATGTACACCAGAGCAAGCCAGCAATAACCCAACAGGGCAACATGCGAGGTAATCACTTGGGCTGTGACGGGCTCGAACCCCTATGCGTGAGCATGGTAGGCAAGATACTACCCAATGCACCACGGACGCGGACGCGGTTGTTTGTGGGTTGGAAACCGGCTGAAGGGGAGCGATTTGAAGTAATCAGAGGTGAATCTGCATTTCACAGTTAGCACTCTGCACACTGGATTAGCACACGCACAAGGTTTTAGACGTAAATAGCGACGAAATATGACGCCAGAGAGGAGCGAAAAGGCAATGGTTGTGCCTATAGAGGCTGTGTTCGCCAACGTGATAATAATAAAATTAAAGACGGGATAATAATTAATAAAAGAAAGGAACCTGTAGGTTCTACCGGTTGCCGGTTTCCGCACAACAGACACGCAAGTCGAGAGCAGGTTTAGTGGCAGAGTACCATTACACTGCACAACTCGTTAACAAGACGTGTGTTGAGCAAACAACACTGCGCTAGGCTTATGCATACGGCCCAGAGCACGCGCACGAAGGTAGGCCAGTCGGCCAGTTTGAAGACACACAATAGGAAATAACGCTACCAATAACAGACACTGATAGTAACCAAACAATTTATCGTGCAATATCTTTCCTGCCAAACTCGCCTCTGCATTTTCGGTCAGCAGACAGACCAACAAACATAAAACTATTTGTCGTGAGTCAATACTCCAGTTTCATGGGACAGGAAATTGGACAAACTGCTTACCTTCACTTTGCCAATTGCATTTGCTCTGATCGAAACGCACTCATGTCAACAATAACACTAAAAGGACATGCCGAAATTATTGTAATATCTTCCAGTCCATTCCTTTCCTATTGCATGACAGATCATATTTTACCAATCAATCATTGTTTGTGTTTGTTGCTGTGTCATGTTTGCACGAGTGATTTGTCTGTTCCTGTTGGGTGAGTGTTGTGTTCTAGTTGAGTGTAGACTAGACCTATTTCCTCAAAGAATTTCAATTTGTAGTCTTAGTTTGTAGTTAAAAATTTTCGCGAAAATAATTTGTAGTCTTAGTTTGTAGTTGTCAAATTCATGTTAAAAATATGCAGTTTTAGCTTGTAGTCAATTTGTAGTCAGGTTACCAAACGTTAGAAATTCGATATTACTGCAAATTTTTGCCAATTCAACAATCAGTCATATAAATGCTTCGCAAAAATAATACAGGATGCCTGTAATTGTTTTTTCTGTGAAAAAATCATCTTTTCTGATAGATATTTCTGAAAACAAAAAGACGGAATTCAATGTTTAACAAAATTTCAATGCTGAGCATTTGGTATTTTTAAAAATAGAATGAGATATTTTTTAAAAAACTAAGACAAGAAAAACGCGGAAAATGTGCAAAAAAAGACAATCATGTGGTCACCTTTCTTTGAAAATTTATTCGGGTAAAAAAGCGGGAAAATTGAAAAAAAACGATCTTTCTTACAGTTTACATAAAAAATTGCTTCGTTCTTGGTATTTGGTAAGCTTATCATAAGCTCAAGATAGCTCAAAGGCCGATTGGGGACTCAATTTATATAAAATTACATGAAAAAATCGGAAACTTTCCAAGAAAAATGACTACAAATTGACTACAAATTCGCAAACTATGAAAAAGTAGTTTGCAGTCAATTTGTAGTTAGCCAAAATAATATGTAGTCTTAGTTAATTTGTAGTCGTGATGACGTCATAATCGCCGAAAATATGTAGTTTGTAGTTAGTAGTTTGTAGTACTACGAATTAGTTCTAGTGTAGACAGATTCCTTTCAGTCAGTCTACTGCTGGCTCAGCCTGTCAGCAAGTCGGATGATAAGGAGAAAGTCAGAGGCAGTCCGGGCATCAGAGGAAGAGTATCCATGCAGGGGATTGTGCGCAAGTTGTTTCAGCAAGTCCGACAGATGAGAGGAGATGTGGACGACCTGGACGACCGGATGCAGGACGTGGAGCACCAACTGAAGACATCGTCCGGCTCAAAAGGAGAGAGTGGAGTGGATTTGGAGCCGGACAACTATTCCAATGATGAAGACTATGATTATGACTGACGCTGGTTCGTTCTGACACTAGATTGTCTATTTCTGTTTACTTTCTCAACTGATTTTCTGCTGCGCCTTATAAAAGCAATTGTCTCAAGGCTTCGTTCTCGAGCTCAAAGACCACAGCCTACCATGTACTACTTAATTAAAAAAGTGTTTGCCAAAAAAACCACCTGGCCTGTTTTCGAGTTTTCATACTTTACTTGAAACGGCCGCCATTCCGTCAAAAACATCTCTACTTTCAAGCCTTTCAATCGAGTTGCCCTGCCTACAAACAACTGGCTACAGACGGTTACTACAGGCTAGGACTTTTCCAAAACAAACTGTAAAGAAATAATAACAATAACAACAATCGTGCCAAAAATTATTTCATTCGGTTGAAAATTGACAGAATGGCGGCCAATTGAAATTATTATTCTTAAAACTCGAAAAATAGCCAGGCGGTTTTTTCCGGCATAAACTTATTTATACTGCATCGTATCGGAACGAATCAACGACGCACTGTTATAATAGCTACTGACGGAACTAAACTACATGACAGCTAGAGAGATGTATTTATTTATTTGTAAGTCTATAAAGATACAGTGTACATACATGTATGAGTAGTGGCAAATGTTCAATTCATAGTCTAACTTTGTATTACTGGTAGTATGTTGTGTATGTTTGAAGAGCTAGTGTTTGTGTTGTGTTTTAGTGCAGTGGAGGCAGTTACTTCAAAATCTCTACGTCTCTTTCAGCCCTGGCTTATCGCTCTAATCATTCTAAGCGTCTGGATATTTTTGGCCATCTTTTTGCTCATGCTCACTTTTGTGGCCAGACGAAGACATTTTAAGGTGAACAGGTTTAACTGTTCTTTTTTATCACCAACACAAATTGCAGGCATTGAGAAAGAAAAGGAAAATAGAACGGGATAACAAGTCACTGTCAGCCAAGACCGTAGAGGGCTTAGACGAACTTACTACACAGTCGACACAACAGACATCCGGACCTACAATTTTGGACGCCCACCAAGCCGAGACTATGGTGCCGTCAAAACTGACCCGCTCGAAAGATTCACAGAGCTCTTCGACCGACCGGCCCGCCGAAAATACTAAATCACATCACAATCTGCCTTCGAAACGGAATCGCACGCAAAAATCCAAGAGTTCAACCGCGCGTGAGGCATCTAGATCTAGAAAGGGACAACGAGCATGGACCCCTGTTCGATTTAAGCGACGTTGATGATTGACTGTTTTAGCTGATTGGTTGAAATTTCTTCTTCTGCAACTGCTACTAATTTTATCTCAAGCTTTGACGAAGTAAAGGTCTGTGAAAATCCATTGGGTGTCAATAAACCGCAGCTGTAGAGTCATCGCAAATTAGAACTCAAGAGAAAACCATAACTACATAGCTAATAAAGTTTATTCGATTTGAAACGGGTTTCAGTCATGGATTACCTAACGTCAACAATCAATATTTTGCTAAGTTTGTTTGACAGCATTTCATTTGTTGTTTACACTGGTGTGCTTATAACTCTAATCAAGTTTCGTCATAAAACGCCGTTCAATTCTCCTTTCTTCACGTTTTGCCTAAGTTTGGGCATTTGCGATTTGTGCATGATCATCTACAGTACCACTATGACGAAGTTCAGACTTTTCGGTCTGCTCGATGATTTGGTCTTGAAATTCTCGACCGGATTTCTCCCAAAACTTTCTACAATCGGACTTTGGTACCTGGGAATCGGCCAGGCTTTGGGAACGATTATTGTATGCATAGACAGGTGTGCCAGTATATCTTGGTCCAGACGATACGATCAGGTATTCAACGCAAGATACGTAATATTAGTCTAAAGTTCTACTTTCAGTGGTTCTCTGACAAATCGGTAGTCAAAATAGTCGCACTACACTGGATTTCCCCGGCAGTGGTCACTATACCGTTGGCGTTTACCACATTTTCCTTCACTAAACACAATCAAACTGGCCTTACTTTGCTCGAGTTCGACAACGTCCGCTTCAAAGGCGTAAGTATGGGAAAACAGTGTGCACTCCAAAGTTCAGACGTCTTTGGACTCCAAAGTTCCAAGCTTTGGCTCAAAATGTAAAAAATAGGTTCATGCAGAACCGAAAAACTAAAAATAGGCTTAGGCTTTAGGTTAGGCTAAGAGGCAGTCGGGGTGTAGTGTTCAATAATCGTTTCAGATTTACCAAATAATTCTGCTGTTGGTGAGCTGTTTCTTGGTGGGTCCAATTCTCACTCTCTCTTACATCTTCGGCCTGGTTTGTGTCCTCTGTAGTGAGGACAGAAACTCAAAGAGAAAATCGCCCTACTCGTTGAAACGAATAAAACTGGCCGTGATGTCGTTCGGTCTCTTTCTTGCGTACCTCAGCTACTGCTGGGTGTTAGTGATGATCGCTGTTTGGGTGTCTGACAATCCATCTTCAAGCAAAGCGCTCAACCCCTACTACATCTACGTCTGGCCGGTCGTGTCTGACCTGTTCACGCTGATAAACCCGTGGCTTCTGTTGGTCTTCAGTAAAGAGACCAGAAGCCATTTCACGTCGCTTGTGCTGCGCAAGGAATTGGTCGAAGTGGCCCCATCCTCTCTGTCGTCCCGAAGACGCAGCACTCGAACTACAACCCGTGGAAATCAGCTGAGTCTGCCTGCTGCTGCAAATCGGCTCGAATCTGCGAGTGTTGTTTCAGCTAATAATGCCATTTCGCTTGTGCAGATTGCCTGAATAAACCTTTCTCTCATCTGACTGCTGCCCAGAGGTGTCACTTAGTAAACAGCATCTTTGATCAGAACCACAGGGATTGCAAGAAAGTAATTGGCTCTCGCTGGACCCAACGCTTGAACAAACAAGTGAAGACAGATTGTCTGAGTCATGA
This sequence comes from Sabatieria punctata, assembly GCA_030248155.1. Lineage (NCBI taxonomy): Eukaryota > Metazoa > Nematoda > Chromadorea > Araeolaimida > Comesomatidae > Sabatieria > Sabatieria punctata. Next base: position 22,419 of record JASANB010002060.1, on the reverse strand, counting down.
GCAACCAAACGGTCGCTCCTAACCGATGGGGCGGCCTGAAGTGGCATGTGATGTACTGTTCTCAAGGACTGATCATAGGCGGTCTCAACTTGTTCATCGCAGTGGTCATCGCCCGATTCTCAGCTCTGAGATCCAGGAAAGAGTACATGATCTTGGGTGGACAGATGGTGGCTGACGGACTCAATCAACTGGCTTACTTGTTCTGCGGTAAGCAGTGAAATTGGTTGGCTCAGTAGTTAGACCCAGAATCTTGTTTGGGTTCGAAACCAGTTGCTTAACAGCTGAAAGCTGGCGATGGCAAGTAGGTAAATGGGGTCTGCCCAAGCACAAAAGCTATGCAGTGGAAAGCATTAGAGAAGGATGGTTGAAGACCAGACTCATGGCAGGGCTGATGGACTGACACTTGCTGTCACTGTTCGAGGAGTGAACCGGACGATGCATGGCATGCTTGAAGCTAGAAAGAAAGGCGATATGCATGCACATCATCAAGAGACTGCAAAATGGGCCGCATTGCAAAGCCCGCCCCTGTGTCTTGTCACAGTCAAACGAGACAGACATACAGTAGTATGCCAGTAGACAAGGTTCCATTTTAAGGTTCTTACCGCATCATCCGATTGGCGCTATACTCCCCAGCTGAGCTTGCAGTCAAGGCCACCCCTTGGCAGTGTCTGCTGACGGCCCACAATCTGCTTTGGGTCTGGGCAGACACCGTGGCCAGTCTCATGTTACCAGTGATGTCCTTTGACCGGCTGATGGCCGTGTCATTTCCTCTACAGTACATAGGTTGGTCGCGACCCTATGCCTATGTGCTGTTGGGAGCCACCTATGGCTGGGCGCTGTGTGGTGGGGCCATAGGGTTCGTCTCAACCATGGTCACGCGCGAGATGCAGGATGCCAATCAACCGTTGTGGAAGTGCGGCAACGTCAGTGGCAACTTCGCCATGTATTTCCCGCAGTTCAAGACCTACTACCGCGGCGTGCCCAGTCTGGCCGCTTTGTTGAGTATCGTGTTCTATGTGATGGTGGTGGTGCGCTACAGGTGGAACAATGGCAACTCCCAGGTGCAGCCTATTGGGGACAACCAGACTGCTCTCGAGATGAAACTGCAGAAACAACTGACCATCACCGTTGGTAGGTTCTTCTTCTGCTAGCAAGGTTCTACATGGGATGTGTCAATTCTGCAATGCTTGTAGCAGGTGGTCTGACAAAGGAGCAAGGGTGGAAAAGTCTGTTGATGATGCTGAATTTTTGCAGGCATCAGTGCCATGTGCACGCTGTTTCTCAACGTGTTGCCGTACCGATTAGGTCACTACTTGGATGAGTGGGGGTTCAACACCACGATTGCTTGGTTCATGGCCAGTCTCAACCCCTTGGCCAATGTGTTCATCTACCCTCTGCGCCAGCCGCACATCAAGAAAGGTGTGGCTGCCTGGATCAACTGCAAGACCATGCCTGAGGACCTGAGAATGTGGGCTGTTAACACAACAGCAACTTCGCAGGTACGTAGCGCACACCATCAAATCACTTACAGCCTGCATATCTTAGGATTTTCCACTAGTCAGTATTGGAAATGATTTAGAAATGTGACTACAGGAGAAAGTAGCTTTGATTCCGGCAGGTTCTGATTGGACACAAAATATTGTTTCAGGGAAGCACTGCTAATGGATCGCAAAGAAAAGGGCCTATCGTGTAGTATCTACTGAATTGACGCCGCATACTGTAGATGTTTGTAGTCTAGTCTGTACATTCCTGTGGTCTCAACATGTAAAATTGACCTTGATATTGTATGTGTTGTATGAATGCACTCACTCAACCAATGTTATTTATATCACCAGCAATAAACTGTTGTCGTACGGAAATATCTATCGCTTCATACCTTCTCGCTTGTCTGCTCAGCCCAACCAGAAGAAGTAAACGTCATAGGTGCTTGTTTCTGCGAGCTTGTTTTCTTTATCAAAAATACATAAACTTGAGACAAAATATTCAGAGTGATTTGACAAAAATAAATAAACAGAATCATAAGGCATTGTCTCTTAGTTTGCGGTCGATTTTGAAACTGCGCACCGAGTGCATGTAGACGACCACGGACAGAACTGTGCAGAAAAGCAGAAGAATCAGAATGGAGGCTCGCTGCACAAGGAATTGCTTCATCTGACCAATTGTATATCGCCCTCTCGTTTCCTCCTCCCACGGTCCGAAGGCCAGCTTGCGCGTAATTCCCAGACTCGCCTAGAACTCTTACATACATGCTCGGAACACCAATGTACCGGTTGTGCATTGAACATGACAAGCCCATACTATAAACCGACTTCTGTCCTCCATTCTCCCACCCGGCAACAAACTGCCAGTTTTAGCTGAAAGCTGGGGAACCAAGGGATGGGTGAATGGAATGGAGTCAACCTCCTCCCTTGGAAACCGGAACAAAAACGTCAATCATTACTTCAACATCGCATGACGTCTCAACTGTCAACGGCATCAGAGTTTGTGCTGTTTTCTTTTTTCTGGGACTGAAACTCTTCGATAAACTGTCAACCACCATAGAGGTTACGCTGGCGCCATTTCTCTTGCAGATTGCGCGCTTGAGACGATGGATGAACATCTGCGAGTAGACCAATCGGCCCCAGTCTCTCGAGCCCTGGCTTCTGCTTCTCGTAGGAGCAGTCGGCTTATTGTCGACCGTCATCTTGATACTAATTCAGTAGTCCTTTCAGAAGACTCAGAGGTAAGTGGTGCGTAACGATTTAACGAGTCTCTTCAACTAAATTGTTTGCGCTCTGCTAATGGAATTGGCTTGTTTCTTCCTAACAGTGCAGAGGCGATGTTTGCGTCATTCCGAGTTTGACCTTTGAGCAGTGAACAAACAAACCTGACGACTGCGTAAGCAGGCACGTATGTACTGTACCTAAGTTCCTTCCTAGTCCATGTAATCAACAGATTCGAAGAGAGTCTCATTTGTCCTTTACAATTCTGATTTGCGTGGTGAGACGATAGCGCTACATCGGAAGGGGCAATTAGAACAAGTTAGCTTAAATGCAAACTGCTGCACTTTTTTGTTAGAAAGACGCTACCATACATATACATAGCTGGAAGGAATGGGGGAATTTCCCCCAGCACCGATTTTCCGAGAAAATTCCCCCCAGCCGGATTCTGGGGGGGGATTTTTTTGAAATCCTATTTTGGGTTTCTAAACCTGCAAATAGGGTTCCAAAAGCCCTGGTTAGGGTTTTAGAGATCCTGAACAGGGTTTTGCAACCCCAATTAGGGTTTTAGCAGCCCCAAATAGGGTTCCGGAACCCTCATTTGGGTACTGAAACCCTAAATAGGGTTCCGGGACCCTAACTTGGGTAACTGAAACCCTAAATAGGGTTTCTGGCAGCCCAAAATATGGTTCCTGAACCGCAATTGGGGTTTTAGAAGCCCTAAATAGGGTTCCGGAACCCTAATTTGGGCAACTGAAACCTAAATATAGGTTACTGAAACCCTAAATAGGGTTCGGAACCCTAATTTGGGTATCTGAAAACCAAAATTTCTGGACGCCCAAAATAGGGTTCCGGTACGCTAATTAAGGTTTCAAAATCTCTAAAGAAGGTTCCAGAAATGCATCTTAACAGTATTAAGTCGAATAAAATGGGTTTTTTTGCACGTTGTAAAGCAAAAGTAGCTTTTTTGAACATTTTAAATGAAAAATAAGTTTTTTTGCATGTTTTAAAGCAAAAATAGGGTTTTAAACGGTATTTTTGCACTTCAGACAGATTTTTTACCCGATTTTTAGTCCTAAAAACCCTGTTTTCAGCCGAAAAGAAGGTCGCTGAAACCCACGTTTGGACACCAAAAGAAGGTTGCTGAAAGCCCCTTTGGGCATAGCCCTGAAACCTACTATTTTGGATCAGAAAAATTCTCCCTAGCCGAAAACCCAGCTTCTTGTACGGACGCTACTACGGTATAGATCAAAAAAAATGTCCCATCGCTTTTTCGGCCTTCACTCAAACGTTTCGTTCTCAGTCACTTCTTTACCGATTTGGCTCAAATTTTCAGCAAAAATTAACAACATGGTTGGCTAAATATTCTGCAACTTTGGTGCGAAAATTCCAACGGAAAAAAATTTTTTGAACCGAAAAGTGAAAATCATAGTGGTCTGTGTAAATTCAAATTTCCCGCGTAATTACGGCGCTATCGCTTAGATAGTTGCAGGAATGATCGGGCGGACATTTGGCCATAACATATTCAGACGGCAGCCCTCTGGCTTAAGGGGCACTAAAATTGGGGAATTTCAAAAACATGACAAAATGTGACTTTTCTTCGTAAAAACGGTGAAATGACAATTCAGAAGATTTTCGATTTTCTAAAAACACTGTGGAGAAGGTTTCTATGATGTGAAACAGAGTTTAAATATCAGGTTCATTCATTTGTCGAACTTCCTGCTACAATCTGTGTTGATTGACAACTGATTCAGTGCTTTGATTCCAGAATGTACAGATTTCTTAACTATGGGATTTTCGATCATGATTTTAAAATTCCCCAATTTTAGTGTCCCTTAAGCCAGAGGGCTGCCGTCTGAATATGTTATGACCAAATGTCCGCCCGATAATTGCTGCAACTATCTAAGCGATAGCGCCGTAATTACGCGGGAAATTTGAATTTACACAAACCACTATGATTTTCACTTTCTGGTTCAAAAAAATTTTTTCCTTTGGAATTTTCGCACCAAACTTGCAGAATATTTAGCCAACCATGTTGGTAATTTTTGCTGAAAATTTGAGCCAAATCGGTAAAGAATTGACTGAGAACGAAACGTTTGAGTGAAGGCCGAAAAAGCGATGGGACATTTTTTTTTATCTATACTGTATTAAGGGGTTCGTGTTTATACACAATGGGCGAAAAAATATCCTGCCCCTCTTTCGAACTTTACTCAAACGATTCGTGATCTCGATCGTGCTCTTTTATCGAGCTTTCGAACTTTACGACCTTTATAGAGCTTTACGAACTTTACGAGCTTTACGAACTTTATCGAGCTTCCGACCTTTCGAACTTTACTCAAACGATTCGTTCTCGATCAGTTGTTTATCGATTTGGCTGAAATTTTCAGGATTGATTACAATGACAACTGGTCACATGTTTTACAAGTTTGGTACCAAAATTCTAACCCGTCCTGGTTTTATGACCTGAAAACTAAGATTCAGGGTGGTTCACTGAAATTCAAATTTTTTCGGCAATTCAACGATGATGGGTCTGAAACTTGTAGGAATGATTTGCATCGCCATTGGGCACAACATCTACTGTTGCATGCGTATACGCATTACGCATATCATTACGCAAAGTACGCATTGCATTTCAGAATGCGTATACGCATACGCATACGCATACGCATTTGAATTTCATTACGCAATATTATTACGCATTCTGCCAAAAGTTTGCGTATTTTTGCGTAATGCGTATTGGGTCTGAAAAATAGCTACATTTTCGAATGTCTTGCAAAAATTTAGTTCAGATTGTTACCAACCAAATGGTCATTCTTCATGGTTTTTTTGTGTGAGGTGAGGCCACCAGAAATTTTGTGAGGCATTTGAAGCTTTAACTAAGTTGGGCTTGCCAATATTTAAATAGGCTATGTTTTAATAGGAAAGGAAATGTGCGACAAAAAACCTTGAATTTATAGTTTCCATGGTTTTCGGTGACCTCAGTGCATGGGCAGGCTATCTGTTTGTGCTTCCACTGCGTATGTTTATTATAAGTTTGATTGCTACTAGACTTCTTCAGGAAATAAACATTCGACTAATTTTTTTGTAGGAAAGCGCATAAAATCTCTTGCCTGTTGAAAACATACGTACTGTACATACCATACATGTAACAGGCCATCTTCCGAATGGGGGGTTGTGGGTCTGGAGCTGGCCGGAGGGTTCTGAGCCCAAATTCTTGGGAGGGGTTGGGCACTAAAAAAGCTAAAAAATCACAATATTTCGGCTAAAAATCGTCAAAAATCGCTAAATTGAAAAAAATGAAATAGTTAGGCATGTGCAAGGGCGTAACTGGGAATCGAACCCAGCACCTTTGGTTGGATTTCCTTTGAATTTGGGCTCAAATGTACTGTAGCTAACAGTGTTGTTTTTCAGGCGATTTTAGCAATTTTTGTGTCTGAAATTGTAAAAAATCGCCAAAATTTGCTTAAAAATTGCGTTGCAATTCATTTCAAGGCAGTAATTTGATTATAAAGTTGGATACCTAAAGAACACACTGTAGAAGAGACAAACAAGCAGTTCAGTGAAATTTCTTATTGTTTCTGAGATTACGCATTACGCATACGCAATACGCAAAATACGCATTGGTTTTTGCAATGCGTATACGCAAACTCATACGCATTTGTAATTGGAATGCGTATACGCATACGCATACGCATACGCATTTGAAAAATCCGGTATTAAACAACACTACAACATACTCACTGGGCAGCCCTCTAGGTCAAAGGGCACCAAAATTGGGGAATTTCAAAAACATGACAAAATGTGACTTTTCTTCGTAAAATCAGTTTTGAAGATTTTCGATTTTCTAAAACACTATGTTGAAGGTCTCTATAATGTAATGTGTAACAGAGTTCAAACAACAAACATGTAACAGTGTGCTACATCCATTCCATAAAATGATGGGCGCTTGTGCCTAGACCTAGTTCGTAGTGACTACTAACTACAAACTAAAAGACTACTAACTACCTGACTTTTGGGGAGATGAGACTACAAATTAACTCTAACTACAAACTAAATCCGCTGACTAAAAAATGGCCACTAACTACATATTTTTTGTTCCGAGCTTGTAGTCTCAAAACTTGAAATCTGCACGGTTGTTTACAGTTTTTTTATAACAGTTTAAGTGAAAATTTTTACAATAATCGCGAAAATTTTCCATTGGCGTTGATAATCAATTTGGCTTAGTAGTTGTACTGTAATTATAAGTGCCGACATAAATGACAACTATTAGATCATCCAATGATTAAGCCTCGATTGTCCACCACCATACATGTAACACAGGGCGGTCTGGTCCACACGAAGGAGCCAGGCCCTTCAATCGGGGACCCCCCCCCGAGATGATTTTTTCGACCCGCCTCTGATCTTTCTGGCAAGTAATTTTTTGAGCAAATTTTTTCGATTTTTTAGAATTTCAAACACGGAAATTTCTAAAATCGCATGTAATAATAAATGCATTTTTAGCTGTATTTGAGCCCGAATTTGCGATGTTTTGCGATTTTTACAATATTTTAGTGATTTTTAGTACGCAAAACCCCTTCCCATAAACCGATGTCGTCATTTTTGCACAGCCCCAGGGACTACAAATTGACTACTAACCACTAACTACAAACTGAAAAGCCTGAAAGGTTAGACTACTAACCACTAACTACAAAATATAATTTGAACGGGAACTAGGTCTACTTGTGCCAGTATTAAAAATTATAGACCAATTAGTCTTTTAAATGCATCAAGCAAAGTTTTTGAATCCTTAATTAGGGAAACATTAGTGCACTCCTGCTGCAAGCTCAAAAGTTGCTCTGTAAGCTAAAAGACATTGGTGTTTTTGGTAAACTGCTCAGTTGGCTAGAATCACACCTGACTGGACGGCAACGGTACGTATGTAGTTTAGATGGTGAAGTTTCCAAGTTACAGCCTGTAACTTCTGAAGTACCACAAGTAGCTTGTTAGGTCCAGTGTTATTTCTAATTTACATAAAACACCTTCATACATATTCTAGCATAACCCTTGTTTTCTCAAGATGGTGTCATTGTCAATGCATGAAATTTTAACACACAAAATATGACGAGTTTTTGTAAATTTCAGGTCATTTGGCGAAGATTTGCGGAAATAGCAGCAAACAGAAAAATCTCTATTATAGGGCAATTTCTGTAGGCATTGAATGTAACAAATTTCACATATTCCTGAATCCTCAGGATTGGGTCAAGCCTGGTGCACCAAATTTTAACACACAAAATGCCCTATTTTGGAAAGTTTGTTACAAATTTCAGCCAATTCGATCAATATTTGTTGAAATGGTAGCAAAAAGAAATGTTACGGACACCCAGTATAGAAGCGACGGTTCAGTCCGACCAGCCATACTTGCTCCTCAACCTAGCGTCCAGTTTGTAGTCGTAGAGAGAGTAATAGTAGACGAGAGAGCAAAGAATGAAACAGACAACCACTAGCATAATCATGAAGGATCGTTGAGAAATGCACTGCCGCAGCTTTGCAGCTCGCGATCGACTCGTCAGCTGGTCTTCCCACGGACCGAAGGCCAGCTTGCGGGTCAGGTTCGCTCCAAACTGAAACCATTATTGGCATTTGTAGACCATTCTGAATCCACTCGGGTTCTGCTTTGTGCAACAATTTTCCGTTCGTCTCTAGCTGCTGTACTTTACTTGACATTGTCTTGTGGGTTTCAACACGAAAACATCATCTACATACTATGGTAGCCAATTTGAAAAACTGGAAAAGGCCCAGTTACGCTGCTGTTTTTCCTTAAAGAATTTAAAAAGTAGGCCAAACATTGCAGGGCAGTCTAAATGGCTGTACATACATGTAACAGGGAGGTCTGGCGGGTCTGCCCCCACCCGACTTAGGCCAGACCCCCCCCCCCCGAGACGATTTCGCTGACCCCCCTCCGATTTTTCTGGCAGGTAAATTTTTGAGCAAATTTTTGCAATTTTTTTTACAATTTCGGACACAAAAATTGCCAAAATCGCCTGCAAAACAGCACTTTTTAGCTGTACTTCAGCCCAAATTAGCGATTTTTGGCGATTTTTAGCCCAAAAATTGCGATTTTTTCGATTTTTGAGCGTTTTTTAGTGTTCTACCCCCTTCCAAAATTTTGGCTCTTACCCCCCCCCGGCGGGGCCAGACCCCCAACCCCCTCCCCTTTCGGCGGATGACCTGTTACATGTATGGGCTGTGAAATACGTAAATAGCAACGCAGCATTTTGTGAGAAAGTCAACCTAAGGATTTTCGAGCAACTTTTTGGAGGATCTGGCTGAAGCTTCTGAAAGCACCAATGTAGCTTGAATAACAGCACCTGAACCGTTAACATGGGTTATCGAATCTTTTAGACCAAAAATCATCCAGCTCACATGGGAGCCGTTACTTGTACATGTATTTTCGGTGATGCGTATGTAAGGCAGGGGTGAGGAATGATAGGCTTACGTCAGTGTGCACTGAAGGAGGCTCACTAGTCTGAACGTGCAGCAGATGTGAGAAAGTGTTTCTGCGAAAGATTTCTGGCTTCCGCTGCAAGATAGGACTGAGCGCTCTTGGGATTATGCTGCCATAGGAGGAGGCCAAGCTGACCATCGAGTCCATCAAGCCACTACTGGTTTTCTTTTTGGAGAGCTTAGTTTTGAGTCGGTGGATGAAGATATGCGAATAGACCACTTTGCCCCAATTCCGGGAACTGGGACTTCGCGGACAAACGCGACGCTCCTCCTGCGCCATAGATAAACCTATCTAACACTAATTAGCTTGCACACACAGCATGCAGTCTTTTATCTGATTATCTGGTTAGTCGGAGCAAGATATTTGCGCATTACTGGTTCATCACACGTCCACTGCTTTAGAGGGACGTCGCTGGTGTGATCGTTTGGACTTGGGTGACTGGGCAGCAGACTTAGCAGCGGTTGTGTCCAGTGTTTTTACGTTCATTTCTTCCTGTACCTCCATGAAGTTTTCTACCATTACCGTAATTGGCAGTGACAGCACTAGTACACCGCTGGTAATGGCTAGACTGGCTACCAATTGGCCCACTGAAATTACAAATACATACATACATATAGAGTGCGAACTGGTATTGGGTATTGATCGGGTGTATTGGGGTGTTTTCGAGGTACGTATTGGGTATTCCCAATTCCCAATACTTGTTGGGGCCTGTCAGAATCGAAAAAAATCGATGTTGACCTGAAAAATTAATGAAGAAAAATCGAGAAGGTTGATCGATGACTAGGTTTAGGAAGCTGTTTTTTGCATTAATTGACATTGTCTGTAAAAGTGGGGCAGGCTGGCGAAGAACATGTTCACACGGGGGTCGACACCCAGGCACGTGACATACCTCACGATGAACCTTTAGTATAGTTAACTTATCGGCCCAAACGGTTTTGCCCAGCCCAGCTAAAAGATCCGTCCACTCAAACTAAAGCTCGAAGTAAATTCTGGTTTTCTGGAACCACCTGTATAGAAAAATCAGATAAAAGGAAGCTTAAATTAGATGCAAATGAGCTCCTAAAACCATATTTTAACCTATTTAACCGAAGTTTATGCCAAAGAACCTTGATTTTCCGCCAAAAATTAGACATGTTGGCCTACTATAGCCCCTAAATCCCGCTCAGTAAGCTCAGAATTTCAAAATTCTACAAATCTCCCTTCAGCCGAAATGCTAGCCCATGACTGAAGGTCATTGCATGAACGTCACATATTGCAGACGACAGGATGGATGAGCAACAAGAGAGGTCCTGCGCATTTATTGCCCATCGGACATTTTGGGTTGCCACACCGGTCCTCAGAATGTGCGCTCTCCTCAGCCCAATTGGTGTTTTTCGTCAGCTAAATTTTAGTGAGTGGTTCATAACTGGCAAAAAAATTATTTATTTGCCGTCAAAATCAGCAGTTTTACTCTGAAATTGCAAAAATGGCAAAACCTGTTCCCAACTAAAAGTCGCAGCGGAGAGAGGGTGAGGAAAAATCTTGTCAAGCGAGTCTCCTCGATCCAGGTAATAAATAATGACGCTGTTAACGTGGTCAAACAACAAACAAAAAACAGCACGGCCGTTGACGCAATAGAATAATAGAGAGGCCAAAATTTGAAAAACGGTACCTGTCGTAGTGGGGTACATGTCGCCGTAGCCAACAGTAGTCATTGTGACAATGCACCACCAGAATGAGCTGGGTATGCTGGTGAACTTGGTGTCTAACTCGTCCTTTTCCACAAAATAGACCAGTGTTGAGAAGAACATGATGCCTATACCAACCACTGCACAAACCATTCCCAGTTGCGGCAAACTGCGCTTCATTGTCTTGGCAAACATCTGCAGCCCGGTGCTGTACCTGCCCAGTTTCAGCAGTCTGACAATGCGCAGCACGCGAAGAATCCTCACCACAAGAAGCGCCCCCTTCAGGTCCTGCAGATGTGCTGTGTTCAGGCCAAAGGACAGCAAAGACAGTTCGATGTAGAAGGGAATGATGGCGATCAAGTCGATCAGGTTCAGGAACTGCAGGAACACTTTCTTCCGAGTGGGCGTAGAGAGGATTTTGGCCAGGTATTCGACCGAGAACAACGCTATACAGCAGGCTTCAATGTATTCTAATGCCGGGTGGGGCTCCGGCACTGTAATGCTTTCCGTTTTGTTCGCACCAACCTCCACTGTTTGCGTGCGGTTCACCTGAAACCAGGGATGTGATATGTGTTTTTTCCGGTGTTTTTTTCAGTTTTTTTTTTTTTCGAAAAAAAATTCGAATTTTTTTTTTCGAAATTTTCGAAATTTTCGAAATTTTTTTTTTTCAGTTTTTTTTTTCGAAAAAAAAACCGGTTGTTTTCCTAAGGGTCGTCGGAAAAAACATAAATCGCGCAAAAAACTCAAGCTAAAAATAGCTAATTTATGTCATTTTTCTGTTAAAAAATGGACTTTTGCTATGTATAATAGGCCATACTGACTCAAAACTGATAGAAAAACATCAGAAAAGGCGAAATTTGATATGATAATAGAAAAATGCAAACTGCTGTAAGAAAATTTGCATATATCGTTTATTGATGGAGCCTGTCAGGGACTGTTTCATGCCTGTTTCGTGATTTATATCTATGTAAGAGGTGTACTTCTGGTCTGCAAAGACTCAGGAAGGCGCTAGAAAGCGTTAGGAATCATAAAACCAAGCTAGCTTTCAGAACTTGAGCTGAAGTTTTTTCCGCGATTTTGGAAAAAAACGAAAAAAAACTGGAAAAACACGCCGAGTTTTTTCGGATAAATATCCATCCCTGCCTGAAACGTTGGACTGTTTGTTTTCGGTTTTCGAAAAACTCAAGCATTTTATTCCTTTTCCAGAAGGTTATTTTTCGAGATAACGGAAAAAATTTAACAATCGTTTCTTATGCAGAATTCAACAAAATAACGTGAGTTTTATTACAACATGCACGAATTTCATGTTTTATAGTTGTAATTTGATTCAGAACACCATAAATTCATTAACAAAAATTGCCTGGAAAATGACTCGGTATTTTTGGGGAAAACCTCCGTTTTCCTTCTTCCATGCAATGCTTCAAAACCTTCTGTGACCATGACCATAAGCTAATTCATCCAGGTATTGAACATTTTCTTTGAAAACTTACTTGAGTTTTTTTGCAATTTTGATTTTTTTTCGAAAACCGGTTTTTTTTGAAAAAATACGAAAAAAACTGAGGAAAATACCGACTAAACAGCCATACCTGAAACCTGAGATCGTTGCAGTTCTACTCTTCCAACCATAATAGGTCATTCAACCCCGAATGGACAAATGGCCCGCCCTCTATGAATTTTTGTTCAAACCTCACCTGAAAAGTCTTCATAGATCCCATGACCAGGCCAGCGTTGGAGACAAGAACGGCAAAAATAGAGACCAGGGAACAGATCCTAGCCAGACCGGACGACTCAGGCACTTCGCAGACATTCCAAACCTTGCGTCTCAGCGATCCCAGACAGACGAATTCGAACTCGTCGTAAGGATTGATGCACTGTCCATTGGGTGAAATAGCATTCTGGGAAGAGGACTTTTTCGGCGCCGGGGGCCAGCAACACTGAGCCAGATAGGCATCTCTCAGATTCCAGTAGGTCAATTCTGCTGCGAACGCGTCCAAACACGGAAGCGACGGCTTGTGACACTGACCGGAGACGTAATAGAGAAAGATCGGCTCAAAGAGAGTGGGTGCACGCTCGAAAAAATACTCCTCTGACTTTTCCAGGTACGCATCGCAGACCGTTAGCCGGCGTTGATGGTCGTGTCTGGCGAATTGGTAGAGCAGACTCTTGGGCTCGCGTTTTAGCAGCGTTTCCACTCTGATCCGGTAACTACTTCCTCCAATGTTCAGCTGGAGCACCTCTCTGGTGGGCGGAGTTGGTAGACGTTCTGGCTCAGCCCATTCGATAGTGGGTTGTGGCCCAACCTCATCCTCATCCTCGTCCTCTTCTACTAGGTCCTGGTCCTTGCTTACTGTAATCAGAGGAGGCGGACACTTGAGAGGCAAAAGGAGAGGGGCTGAAGAAGAGTTGGGCAGTTGGTTTACCAGTGCGCGACGCAAGGTCGGACTTTCTTTTGGATCCAATTGCAGTACTGCTCGGGAGAGTCTGCAAGATCAGATTCTTACAGTTTCTGTTAGCAGCATCTACTCTATGTAGACTGTCTATTATCTACAACTAAAAAGCTGGGCACTAAAAGTTTGGGCTTTGGTTGGCCTCTGCTGATTTTTGGAACGCAATTTTTGTTGCTTTTTGCGAAAGGTTTTCAGTCCGGCTTTCCTGGCGATTTTTTAATCATTCTTTCTACTGTAAGAAATTCTCTCTCTGAGTTTTTGCTCATAATATCCCAGGCGCTCTCTGTGTCATGGATTATTTGAGGAAGAGTAAGACCATATATGTACTTGGGGTAGCCTGCCGCTGGTAACGCCAACCCACCCGTCACCCCCCAAGACAGTTTAGCAACTCCCTGACCCAAAGATAGAAGTACTATTTAATTTAGTAGCGGCTTCAATTCTATGACAAAGTGGTTCAGAAATGACGAAATGACTAATTTTTTGCTTAAAATCCGCTTCCACCACTGATAGTGAAGTGTTTCTAGAAGCCTTTCTGTCATTTTTTGCTTGGTTTTAGCTCGAAACGCTCGATGGTAGCTTATAACCATTTTAGCCTCCTTTCCTTACTGAGAAAAACGTGCTGAAAAACGTTCCTGGGCCAAATCCGCTGGACCCAACTTTGGCTGGTAAGCCCCGTACCCCAGCCCGCCTCCGCCGGCCACAACTGTTACATCGAAGGGAAGGGAAGGGAAGGGAAGGGAAGGGAAGGGAAGGGAAGGGAAGGGAAGGGAAGGGAAGGGAAGGGAAGGGAAGGGAAGGGAAGGGAAGGGAAGGGAAGGGAAGGGAAGGGAAGATGTACAGTGTAAGGCTGTGTTTTTTAAAGTTGACTCAGGCCACGTCCTGCTGATGTAGGTTTCGGGAATAGAGCAGCGAGGGCACCTACCTGAGCCCCGAAGCAATCGAACGAGCCATGCTCCTACCTAGGCTGGGGCTGCGACAGCAGACGTGAACTGGTCTGATAGACTGCCGAAGCTGACCTCATTAGCAGACCTACCTTCTGGCACCCAACATGGCCACTGCTTTATGGCTCTCTCAGCCAGGCTCCATTAAACTGCTCGATCAGTCACCTTCCTGGCTCCTCCAACTTGGCCGGCTGCTAAGGCATTCATAAAACTATTAACCGACTCAACTGCAGCAGCAAACGATGCTCCCCAGCTTTTATGCATTGATTGGGCGCAGAGCAGACGTTTTGCTGCTTCCTGCTTTCATGCATTTGATGGCTGCCGACCGAAAGCTTACCACCTCCTCTAGCGCTTGGGACGCTACCATACATGCCTTTCACAGGTTCCAACTAGGTTTTGGTGTCAAGTCTAAAGTGAGTTTTGTCAACACCCTAATTAGAAGAAAAGACACACGTAAATACCACCGATGCAAACAGTTCTAAGTAGAGACCTGCACGGGCCGCCTTACCAGGCCCGGCCCGTGCAGGTCTCTACTTCTAAGGGGCGTGCATAAATTACGTTGTGGAATTTTTGCCCATTTCCTGACCCCTTCCCCTAATTACGTAATAATTCCTCCCGAAATTTTTGCGTTCAATTCCATGTAAAACAACGTTTTCATTCAAATAACATCTGTATAGAGTAGCATGTTGATAATTTTTTTAGTTTTCCCTATCGATAGGCTACAACTATGCACATGTACGTATAGCCTTCGTTTTATATGGAAGCCGTCATTGCGTGGCTTTTTGTTAAAGATGAAACCAAACTGTTTTGTCATGGAATCATGGACTGCTGCCAAATCACTTGACTGATGATCGATAGTCATAAAAGATCAAGTCGATTAGTGCTATCTGTACCCTTATAAACTCTTAATAAGATGTCAAAGGTCACACGCTGCCATTTAGCATATGAAAAATTGGAAAACCATGACTTAAACCGTAGCTACCTTCTCTAATGTAAACGTTCACCTAAGTGGAATTGAGAAAATGTAAGCCCAGTGGCTTCAAATCGAGGCTACATGTACATGTACTGTGCGTCAAAACAATTAAAATTATGGTCATTAATATGATTTATGCACTTTAAAAAATTACGTAACGTAGTCGCCAACCCCTCCCCCACCGTAATGATTAGTAATCATTTGGCGAACCTCCTCCCCTCATGCCATTACGTCCTAACGCTTTAGTCTACTTTCAGAAGCTCGTCTTGTGCCTCAGCAACATTGTGCAGTAGCACTATAAGAAGTTGTAGTTGTACATAGCTGGGTAAACATACTGTAGTTGAGAATAATTTTATACAAAATTCACTTCAGAGCCACAGGAGTGGAAGAGAATGAGAGAGACAATAAAAGAAATGCATACAACGGTGACACAAGCCCCGATCAGAGCGCTGAAGATCGCATCCTCTGAGTAATCTAAAATTCAGTATTATGTATACGGTGGCTATTATGCATCTAACCGGTCTTTCGTCTTCTTGTAACTTTTGTGTTCGTCAATCAAATTCACGGAAGTTTTAACACAACATGCACACATGCTCAGAATTTATACTCTCAAAATTTTAGCCAAGTCTGATGCTTTAACGACTATGTAGTTATGCGCTTCCGCATGCTCACTTTGACGGAAGTGCATAACTTGAGTGAGTGGATGGACCTAATTTGGGTCGGTCTCTACAAAACTGTCGAAAATCCTTAAAAATAGGTAAAAATCGATCAAGACTTTGCGGAGGTTAGGTGGAATTGAGCCGAAATTCGTGGGGCCAATACTAAAAAGGTGAACTTTTAGGCTATGGAAGCGCTTTATATTTTGGGCGCAAATAAATACGGCCAATTTCAGCGAGTTTTTGCTTCCTGGCTCTAAAAACTTAGAATCGCAAAGGCCTAAAAACAATTATCGGAATCAAAATCTAACTAAAATCAGAAAGAATCTAAAAAATCAGAATCGGAAAGGGGAAAAATTGTCTCGGTGGTTGGTTTCCGATCTGCGATAATTGGTTCTTGTCGGTGGGGACGCCACTTTACATGTATGTATGCTTTACAGACATTTTACTTATCTCCTACCAACAAACCATACTGATATATCAGTATGCCATCATGCCATCATACTATTCATAATGAAATGGTCCACTACTATTCATCATTTTGAAGACTTTTGCAAGATTTTCTGATGAATCAATTATTTTATTGTTCATCAAATGCATTGGAATGGTCCAGCACTTCAACTTGACAAATAGGTCTTTTTACTACTCGGCAATGCTGAACAGTTTCTGATTGACTGTCATGGCGAGCCCAGTCAGTTTATGTGTCTGTGGCACGTTTCTTTTCCGGTTGAACTAAGGAAAATTGCCATTAAAGTTTGTTGAAGAATCATTATTTAATTGTTCCTCAATTTCTGTGATGAATAATTTCTTCAGTTCATCATCTTTTGAAGAACAGTAATCGTAAAACGTGAAGGACTATTCGTCAAAAACAATTCATCAGGCCGAAACGAACCATTGATGAATTTTGCGGTTTGTTGGAAAGAGTTATAAGGGGCCGTCCATAAACTACAACGTTAAAAATTCAAAATTTGGACCCCCACTCCTCCCGACGTTTTCAACACAACTCCCTAAAAACTCCAAACCACCCAAAAAACGTAGACGTTTTCGACACCAATCACCGCCCCCTGCGACGTTTTCCGACGTTCAACCAATCACCCCCACCCCCTCTCTGAACGTTTATGGACGGCCCCGAAGAGTAGCACTGACCAACAACTGGGGGTTTCGGGATTGCAGTAGCTCGCATCTCAAAGCCAAAATTGGTGATTCCACTGCTGCCACTGTTAAATGTGACATACAAGTACTGACCACTGGTTTCCACTGACTCACAAAACGTGGAGTTACCATAGCACCTAAACTACATACACAGTATACATACAGAATACTTTGAGAAAGTACTTCTGCTAGAAGTGAAAATTTAAGATTATTTTTTGTTAGAAAACAACACATTGCTCAACTAAGTTTTGCTTATGCTGAATGCCAAAAGACGGCCGGCACAGTTGGTGTAGTGGCTTAGACCACATGGCCACTGTGCGCGACGTCGTGCGATCATCCACTCGGCGGGGCAAGTTTCTTGCCGCAAAGAGTTGGTCGTCGGCATAAAGCTCCACCCATTCCACCGAAAATTGGTTACAGCGAGTAGGTAAAATGGGAACCAACTGGATCTGCCGTTGCACCGAAAGCCGCTCCAAAAAGCATGCCGCGTTGGAGGGAAGATCAACGACGTCAGGAGCCGTCTCGCAACCAGCAATAAGGCCAATACCGGTTTAGTGCGTATGCCGGGCGGCCGTTGGGAGCTGTCGGCACCATGACGTCACCACGCCAAGCACTCTCTTAGTACCTGGCGCGCCCAACAGCATGGCCAGAGTGGCTTGGCAGTGAAAGAAGGCCAAACGTCCGACATGACGAACTACGGAGGTCGCGCAATGGACCGCAGAGGTCTGAGCGTAGGGCCGTAAGGTCCCCCCTCACATCGGATCGGATCGGATGCCAAAAGACTAGCTACACAAACAATAATAGAGAAACATTGAACACCAGAGAACGAAGTCAACAATAGATGGAGTAAACCTACGTTCTCAAAATTTCTCCGACCCTGCCCAATCCTTCAAAGACTTGAATCACGTCATCAGGCTGTAGCAAAACAGGTCCAAACACAAGTTTCAGTGACTGGTTAGCCGGCACTTCGATGCTCCACCAACAGCGAGCTTGCTGACAGTAATACTGTGGGCTTGAAATCAGCAGCGAACCAGTGGTAGTGTTCAGTTTGACCACCCGACTTCCACACCTACACATTTTGGCTGTTGCCTGCACTAGGAACCCACCGGCTGTAATTCTGTCATCAGAATCGAATTCAATCTCTAGCCAATCGAGACTAGAAATCACTGGTTTGCAGCGTTTCCGACCAGAACATCTGAAATTGCAGCCTCAATCTTTGACTCACCAGAATTCAATTCTTTTACTTCTGCACAAGTCTTCTTTCATGACCATCGTAGACCTTTAGCGCATCTGCAGACTCAGTATTGAAGTCTCTGCCAAGTTCTAGCAAAATAACTTGACGTCTCGCCACTTTGATTGTCCAATGACAGTGTAGGTTTAGACAGTAATCATAGTAGGGGTAATTAGGCGAACCAAATGAGATTGTCTCATTGACAGTTTCAATCCAGCGAGTTCCGCCGCGACAGCTGCACTGCACGGCAACCGCCTTCACCTCTGCTTTAAAACCCTGTTGCTGATCTCTGCCGTCAGACTCCAAACGAACTTTTAGTTCGTTTCCTGACGATCGAACAGGTTGACACACATGACGGTCGCACCTGAAACATAATCCACTCTACAGTGCAGAAAGCAGACCAGACATATTACTGTTGCAGTTGAAGACTCGAATCGTCATGTCCATCCATGATTGTCAACACGTCTCCTCTTTCCAATGCAAAGTCGAGAAACTTCAACATAATCTGCGTATTCTGAGGCGCACTAATGGACCAAGTGTTTCTTGAGCTGGCACAGTAACCATAGGGATAGTTTTGTGAGGTGAAAACACGCATTTCTTGCAGCTTTTCCAGTTTGATCTCTTCGTTTTGACTGCCGTAGTAACAGGTCTGTCGAGATTTCCAATTTAAAGGAATTGCTTTCATCACTGCTCTGAAGCTGAGTCCGTGCACCCATGAGCTTTCTCGCTTGGTGCGGGACCCCCACTGTACAATGTTGAAATAACTGTCGAATTCAATGTGCACATGGTTTGAAGTGGTGTGAACAGATCCGCAAAATTGGCCAGAACACCTGAAAAAGGTAACTGATCTGTTCGAAGTGGAATTTCGAACCTCAGCTCAGTCCAATTATGTCCTCAGTACACTGACAGTTAGGGGACTATAGCTACATTCAGCTAAAAGCCTGAATGGGCTTTTTGGGTGATAGATCGTCATTGCGATTGATTTCAGATGCTTACGACCACAGCACCTTGAAAGTACGCCATCCCATCTGATCTGGCAAGTCAAGCAATGTCGGGTGCAGTTAGTACCTGCATTGGAGACAGCCTGGGAACCCTGCATGTTGTAAGCAATTCTTTTGCCTCTGCATTTTGCCGTTCTACTATGTTGCCAGGTTTTAAGGATTTTGCAGATGCTTACGACCACACCACATTGAAAGTACGCCATCCCGTCTGATCTGGCAAGTCAAGCAATGTCGGGTGCAGTTAGTACCTGGATTGGAGACAGCCTGGGAACCCTGCATGTTGTAAGCAATTCTTTTGCCTCTGCGTTTTGCAGTTCTACTATGTTACCATGTTTTAAGGATGTTACAGATGCTTACGACCACACCACATTGAAAGTACGCCATCCCATCTGATCTGGCAAGTCAAGCAATGTCGGGTGCAGTTAGTACCTGGATTGGAGACAGCCTGGGAACCCTGCATGTTGTAAGCAATTCTTTTGCCTCTGCATTTTGCCGTTCTACTATGTTGCCAGGTTTTAAGGATTTTGCAGATGCTTACGACCACACCACATTGAAAGTACGCCATCCCGTCTGATCTGGCAAGTCAAGCAATGTCGGGTGCAGTTAGTACCTGGATTGGAGACAGCCTGGGAACCCTGCATGTTGTAAGCAATTCTTTTGCCTCTGCATTTTGCCGTTCTACTATGTTACCAGGTTTTAAGGATGCTGCAGATGCTTATGACCACACCACATTGAAAGTACGTCATCCCATCTGATCTGGCAAGTTAAGCAATGTCGGGTGCAGTTAGTACCTGGATTGGAGACAGCCTGGGAACCCTGCATGTTGTAAGCAATTCTTTTGCCTCTGCGTTTTGCAGTTCTACTATGTTACCATGTTTTAAGGATGTTACAGATGCTTACGACCACACCACATTGAAAGTACGCCATCCCGTCTGATCTGGCAAGTCAAGCAATGTTGGGTGCAGTTAGTACCTGGATTGGAGACAGCCTGGGAACCCTGCATGTTGTAAGCAATTCTTTTGCCTCTGCATTTTGCCGTTCTACTATGTTGCCAGGTTTTAAGGATTTTGCAGATGCTTACGACCACACCACATTGAAAGTACGCCATCCCGTCTGATCTGGCAAGTCAAGCAATGTCGGGTGCAGTTAGTACCTGGATTGGAGACAGCCTGGGAACCCTGCATGTTGTAAGCAATTCTTTTGCCTCTGCATTTTGCCGTTCTACTATGTTACCATGTTTTAAGGATGTTGCAGATGCTTACGACCACACCACATTGAAAGTACGCCATCCCGTCTGATCTGGCAAGTCAAGCAATGTCGGGTGCAGTTAGTACCTGGATTGGAGACAGCCTGGGAACCCTGCATGTTGTAAGCAATTCTTTTGCCTCTGCATTTTGCCGTTCTACTATGTTACCAGGTTTTAAGGAGGCTGCAGATGCTTATGACCACACCACATTGAAAGTATGTCATCCCATCTGATCTGGCAAGTTAAGCAATGTCGGGTGCAGTTAGTACCTGGATTGGAGACAGCCTGGGAACCCTGCATGTTGTAAGCAATTCTTTTGCCTCTGCGTTTTGCAGTTCTACTATGTTACCATGTTTTAAGGATGTTACAGATGCTTACGACCACACCACATTGAAAGTACGCCATCCCATCTGATCTGGCAAGTCAAGCCATGTCGGGTGCAGTTAGTACCTGGATTGGAGACAGCCTGGGAACCCTGCATGTTGTAAGCAATTCTTTTGCCTCTGCATTTTGCCGTTCTACTATGTTGCCAGGTTTTAAGGATTTTGCAGATGCTTACGACCACACCACATTGAAAGTAAGCCATCCTGTCTGTTCTGGCAAGTCAAGCAATGTCGGGTGCAGTTAGTACCTGGATTGGAGACAGCCTGGGAACCCTGCATGTTGTAAGCAATTCTTTTGCCTCTGCATTTTGCCGTTCTACTATGTTACCATGTTTTAAGGATGTTGCAGATGCTTACGACCACACCACATTGAAAGTATGTCATCCCATCTGATCTGGCAAGTCAAGCAATGTCGGGTGCAGTTTGTACCTGGATTGGAGACAGCCTGGGAACCCTGCATGTTGTAAGCAATTCTTTTGCCTCTGCATTTTGCCGTTCTACTATGTTACCATGTTTTAAGGATGTTGCAGATGCTTACGACCACACCACATTGAAAGTACGCCATCCCATCTGATCTGGCAAGTCAAGCAATGTCGGGTGCAGTTAGTACCTGGATTGGAGACAGCCTGGGAACCCTGCATGTTGTAAGCAATTCTTTTGCCTCTGCATTTTGCCGTTCTACTATGTTACCATGTTTTAAGGATGTTGCAGATGCTTACGACCACACCACATTGAAAGTACGCCATCCCGTCTGATCTGGCAAGTCAAGCAATGTCGGGTGCAGTTAGTACCTGGATTGGAGACAGCCTGGGAACCCTGCATGTTGTAAGCAATTCTTTTGCCTCTGCATTTTGCCGTTCTACTATGTTACCATGTTTTAAGGATGTTGCAGATGCTTACGACCACACCACATTGAAAGTACGTCATCCCATCTGATCTGGCAAGTCAAGCAATGTCGGGTGCAGTTAGTACCTGGATTGGAGACAGCCTGGGAACCCTGCATGTTGTAAGCAATTCTTTTGCCTCTGCATTTTGCCGTTCTACTATGTTACCAGGTTTTAAGGATGCTGCAGATGCTTATGACCACACCACATTGAAAGTAGGTCATCCCATCTGATCTGGCAAGTCAAGCAATGTCGGGTGCAGTTAGTACCTGGATTGGAGACAGCCTGGGAACCCTGCATGTTGTAAGCAATTTTTTTGCCTCTGCATTTTGCCGTTCTACTATGTTACCATGTTTTAAGGATGTTGCAGATGCTTACGACCACACCACATTGAGAGTACGCCATCCCGTCTGATCTGGCAAGTCAAGCAATGTCGGGTGCAGTTAGTACCTGGATTGGAGACAGCCTGGGAACCCTGCATGTTGTAAGCAATTCTTTTGCCTCTGCATTTTGCCGTTCTACTATGTTACCAGGTTTCAAGGATGCTGCAGATGCTTATGACCACACCACATTGAAAGTATGCCATCCCGTCTGATCTGGCAAGTCAAGCAATGTCAGGTGCAGTTAGTACCTGGATTGGAGACAGCCTGGGAAC